>CM069931.1:24425903-24609166 GCA_036172225.1 Cryptocoryne crispatula var. balansae | reverse complement strand
GATGAGCTCAACTACTTGACAACCAGTTTCTTACTTTCGAGTGGTTGGATGTCAAAGATAGGGCCTATGCCATGCGCACCATTGTTGCTGCACTAGCTACACAATAGAAGCTCAAGTCTTCTATCCAACTTAAGAAGATCGGCCGACCAATGGCCAAGCAGGACAAGGAGTGGGGGCAGCCCTCTCCTCTGAAACTTGAAAACACGAGCCAACCTACTATGGTTATAAAGGTGGCAGTCCGGGTGAGTGATCAGCTCTTAGCCCGTATTCCTCAACTAGATTGATCAGCTATCTTACCCAGAGAGAGCCGGTAGGCCCCAACACTTATCATAAAAAGAAATTTTCCTTACATTTGGTTTGTCTGCCGACCAACTCTTCCAGCACTTTGCTCTACTGACTGGTGGCAAGTTCCCCGTTCAAGCTACTCCATGCCTAGGGTCCCAGACAGTGGACTCTCATGCCGACCGAGGGCAAGGTTCCAGACCCTCTACCCAGGTCCTTATATAAATTGGACCGATCTGTGGTCTGACTTGAAGATAGCTAGCAGACAGCAACACTTACCATTAGAAAAAATTCCAGCAATTGAGGGGCCAGCTGATCAACATTGTCCATGCTCGGTTCAAGCAACTAAGGGAAGCCTTCTTGTCGAAGCCACTCTCCAACAAGCTGACTGACCAGCGGTCTAGTCCTTAGGTCATCCTACTAACTTACCATTGTTGATTGGTGGCAAGTTTCCCGCACAAGCTACACCCCGCCGAGAGCCCCGGACAGTGGACTCTCGTACCGACGGGGGGCAAGGATCCAAACACTCTGCCCCAGTCCTCAAACAAATGTGGCTGTCAAGTACCAATGTTTCCCCAGTGGAGCTTCTACCTTCTAAGCTTGGTCATTTACAATGCTCAGATGCAAGCCCTTCCAGGTTGAAACCCTGGCCTTGACCACACTGAGGGCCATTCTTATATTGTTGCCCTATGTCCTCCTTTCCATAACATTTTTCAGAAAATCATCGCCACTTTAACCATTCTGATTATGGTGCTACATGCCTCTATCACTCACGCTTGTTCAGACTTAGTGATGCTTTGAACTCCCACCACCTTGATCAATCTGATTTTAGTGGTTTACAAAAATATTCCCCAGCCTTGGCTTTTCAGCCCACATGGCCCAATAAAAAAAACAAACACATACACACACACACACCACTTTCCTCCCATTTCAGATGACTCCCAACACTTTTACCATCTTGGCCATTCTGGCCCGTATGGCCCTAAAACCTCTACTACCCTGATCACCCTGATCTTGGTAGCCTACTCAACTTGCTACCCTGACCACTCGTTCATGCAACGAGGCTATTGTAAATGCCTCTTTGGCTTCAATAGTCTCTCTCATTCTTGCCTTTTGTGCAAACCTTTAAATCAGCCCCTTTGAGGCTATCTCTCTCATTGGTCCCTCTGTGACCATCTCTTCCCTCTATGCAAGTCTTCCATAAAGTCCATCACATTAAGGCTCCTCTTTGCCCCTTTGTGGCACCTTAGTTCTACCCTTTGTGTAGACCCTTGGGAATACAGCCCCCTTGAGGCTCCCATTTGCCCCCTTTGTGGCATTTTAGTTCTACCCTTTGTGTAGACCCTTGGAAATCCAGCCTCTTTGAGGCTCCCTTTTGCCTCTTTGTAGCAATTTAGTCATACCCTTTGTGTTGACACTTGGGAATCTCGCCTCTTTGAGGCTCCCTTTCGCCCTTTGTGGCATTTTAGTCTTACCCTTTGTGTAGACACTTGGGAATCCAGCCCTTTGAGGTTTCCATTTACTCCTTTGCAGCATTTTAGTTCTACCCTTTGTGTAGACCCTTGGAAATTCAGCCCCTTTGAGGCTTTTGCCCCTTTGTGGCATTTTAGTTATACCCTTTGTGTAGACCCTTGGGAGTCTAGCCCTTTGAGGCTCCCCTTCACCTCTTTGCAGCACTTTTTTCCTATCCTTTGTGTAGACACTTGGGAATAATCCCCTTGAGGTTTCCATTTACTCCTTTGCAGCATTTTAGTTCTACCCTTTGTGTAGACCCTTGGAAATTCAGCCCCTCTGAGGCTTTTGTCCCTTTGTGGCATTTTAGTTCTACCCTTTGTGTAGACCCTTGGGAGTCTAGCCCTTTGAGACTCCCCTTCTCCCTTTGTGGCATTTTAGTCTTACCCTTTGTGTAGACACTTGGGAATCCAGCCCCTGGAGGTTTCCATTTACTGCTTTGCAGCATTTTAGTTCTACCCTTTGTGTAGACCCTTGGAAATTCAGCCCCTTTGAGGCTTTTACCCCTTTGTGGCATTTTAGTGATACCCTTTGTGTAGACCCTTGGGAGTCTAGCCCTTTGAGGCTCTCCTTCACCTCTTTGTGGCACTTTTGTCTTATCCTTTGTGTAGACACTTGGGAATCAGCCCCTTGAGGTTTCCTTTTGCTCCTTTGCAGCATTTTAGTTCTACCATTTGTGTAGACCCTTGGGAATTCAACCCCTTTGAGGCTCCCTTTCGCCCCTTTGTGGCATTTTAGTCCTACCCTTTGTGTAAACACTTGGGAATCCAGCCCCTTGAGGCTCCCATTTACCCCTTTGCAGCATTTTAGTTCTACCCTTTATGTAGACACTTGGGAATTCAACCCCTTGAGGCTCCCATTTGCCCCTTTGTGGCATTCTAGTTCTACCCTTTGTGTAGACCCTTGGGAATCCAGCCCCTTTGAGGCTCCCTTTTCACCCCATTGTGGCATTTTAGTTCTATCCTTTGTGTAGACCCTTGGGAGTCTAGCCCTTTGAGGATCCCCTTCATCCCTTTGCAGCGCTTTAGTCCTACCTATGTGTAGACACAGGGGAGTCCAGCCCCTTGAGGCTCCCATTTTCCCATTTATGGCATTTAAGTTCTACCATTTGTGTAGACCATTGGGAATCCAGCCCCTTTGAGGGTCCCTTTCACCCTTTGTGGCATTTTAGTCCTACCCTTTGTGTAGACACTTGGGAATACTGCCCCTTTGAGGCTCCCTTTCGCCCCTTTACAGCACTTTAGTCCTACCCTTTGTGTAGACTCTTGGGAATCCAACCCCTTGAGGCTCCCATTTGCCCCTTTGTGGCATTTTACTTCTACCCTTTGTGTAGACTCTTGGGAATCCATCCTCTTTGAGGCTCCCCTTTGCCCCTTTGTGGCATTTTAGTCCTACCCTTTGTGTAGACCCATGGAAATCTAACCCGTTTGAGGCTCCCTACTTAGCCATTATGAGGCTCTTTATTGGTCCCTCTATGACCTCTTATTGCTACCATTTGTGCTACTTTTTCTTAAAAATCTAGTCCTTTTGAGACTCCATGCTCATCCCCTTAAGACTTTGTTTCTGCCTTTAGTGCAAATGTTTACAAAAGGATAGCTCCTTTGTGGTTCCTTACTAGCCCCATTGTGGCTCTTAAACTTTGCTTTTTAGGCAAGATTGAAGCTCCTTTGTGTTAGCTTCATGAGCCTTCATCAGACCTTCATGATAAGTTTCCTTTTACACTTGGATTGGTCTTATCTTACTAGAAACCCCATTTGAGTAGGTTTCAAATTTTGACCCTCATACCAAGTTGCCTTTTACACTTGGATTGGTCTTATCTTACTTGAAACCCCCTTTGTGTAGGTTTCAAATTTTGACCCTCATGCCAAGTTGCCTTTTACACTTGGATTGGTCTTATCTTACTTGAAACCCCCTTTGTGTAGGTTTCAAATTTTGACCCTCATGCCAAGTTGCCTTTCATACTTGGATTGGTCTTATCTTACTTGAAACTCCCTTTGAGTAGGTTTCAAATTCAGACCCTCATGCCAAGTTTCCTTTCATACTTGGATTGGTCTTATCTTTTTTTTTCCTTCCCCTTTGAGTAGGTTTCAAATTCTGACCCTCATGCCAAGTTGCCTTTCATACTTGGATTAGTCTTTTCTTACTTGAAAAACCCTTTGAGTAGGTTTCAAATTGTGACCCTCAGGCTAAGTTACCTTTCTTACTTGGATTGGCCTTATCCTACTGAGGAAACACCTTTATGATGGTTTCTCCACTTATCCACTTAAAACCTCCCTTTTGTGTCAGTTTGAAGATTAGACCCACATGCCAAGTTGCTCTCCGCACTTGGATTGGCCTCATCCCCTTGAGAAATCCCCTTTGTGTCAGTTTCTCCATTCACCTAGCTAAAGCCCCCTTGTGTTAGGTATCTCAACTCTTCTCGAACCCCCATGTTGAATTACCTCTAATTTTGACTTGGTTCATTCTTCTGGAATATGCCTTGAGGGAAGCCTTGATTCCCTATAAAAAAAAGAAAAAGAGATGAAAAAAAAAAGAGAATGGGCTAAAAATGGAGATGCCTGATAGACTTAGTCAATCAAACACCATGATTGGCTAAGGGTAAAAATGTCAAAATAATCTAGTCAAGGTGAAAACATGCAAAGGCGCCTTGGGCAAAATTCGATAACCCTGCTGTGTGAAAATCCTACAATGGGACGCACAGGCAAAAGTGAAAAGGGGTCAACCTGGGTGAAAACTCCGCAAAGGAGCAATCATGTTGATAGGAAAAACAAAATAATCAACTTGGATAAGCCCCCAACCAAACAAGATGGGTGGGTTCATCCCCCTAATTTTATTAGGGAGGAGATCCGAGTTGCCAATGACGAAAAGGCTCTCATAGGCTCATCAACCTTGTAGTAGAAATAAGCCAGGGAGACCATACCTGAGGCAACGAGGAAGACCATCTCCCACCTTTAAAATTTGAGGTAAGTTCCCACATGTAGACACGCCAAATTCGCCTAATTCAGAGCATAAAACTCATGTTTTATAGGGTAACATGTGTGATTGACCTTAGAATGATGCCGGGTCTTTTAAAGTTGATTTGAAGCTTCGCCGAACGAAATCGGATACTTTCCAAAGTTTTCCGCGAAAAGCCATAATTTCCGAGCGAAAGCCACACGTTAATCGTGTAAACCCGGAAATTGGCTGAATGACCAATGCCTAATGATCATGCATTGAAGGTTATGGTCATATTCACACTCTGGACAAGTTTTGTTGCATTTCGTGCCTTTCCGGTTTGCCGTCGGAGTCATTTTGACCTATATCGGACCTTCTGTTCACTACCCTAACTTCCCGATAAAATTCTGAAGTTTTGGAGGGTGTAATCGCTGATCCGATGCTATGGAAAGCTTCTTCGGCCTGTTATCTTTCCAACGCAACAAATGGCATCGAATTCCGAGTTCGGGAGTGTTCGCAATGGCTTCCGGAAGAAGGACGCGCGAAACCAGTCCCATGCGCCCGGGATCCTGGTCACATGCGCCCGGGACCCAGGGCACATGGCCATGCGCCCTACCAGTGAGACACGTGACCTTGTGCCCTCATTTGAGGGCACATGCGCCCCACCTTTGAGGCACGAGGGACCCAGTTTTTCACCGGTACTCTACCACTCAACCGACGGACCGGATAAGATCGAAATTTTCGGAGAAGATAATATGTGCCCTCACTGGGGGGCACATGCGCCCCTCAGTGGGGCGCATGCGTCTGGCACCAGGGCACATTTATCCCTATTTTTTAGCTTTGATCAGATTGCCTGTTCTCCTATAAAAGGACTCTGATTCCGGTCGTTCCAAAGGCATGAGCACGACTCCCCAGGCATATCAAGACGTCCTAGTACCCTCCTACATTGATTTTGTGATTTTTAGAGAGAGAATTTCGAGTTTTTAGAGAGAGTAAAGTCGGTTCAAGAGAGAGGAAGGCTGTTCTGCAGGTGATCTGCCAAGTCTCTCTTCTTCGGCCTCTACAGAAGTGTGTGGACGTCTGATGCCTAAGCTCTATTCATAGAAGTTCTTCCTCTCCAAGTCTTCTTGAGTTTACAATTGACGGCACTTGATTCCGAGGTCAGGGCTGGTCGTGACGAGCGCAGAAGCAAAGTCGCGCCTGGCAGATCCTGGACTGCTGCTCGGCTTTTTCGACAACACAGATTTGGCTATATCTTCCTCTATTCAACTCAGAATATTTCAGTTCTTTTTCCTATATCTTTATTTCGTGATTATCCATCCTCCTATCATTTTTTTACATTTTTTTGCATTACTTTTACTCTGTTATTACGAAAATAAAAAAGGGGGTTAGAGATAACCCGAATCCGGTCAGTTTCTAGTCAATTGTGTGTTTTATGTTATTCTCTTTATATATACTCCACTTTGTCTAGTTATAATAGTATCTTTCACTTGTTTGTTTGTCTAGTTGCATAGAATATCAAGCACCCACACGTTGAGGACTTTTCTTCATCGGCCGGCTGAAGAAGGAGAAGCTTTAACTCACACTCTTCACGCTAAGGTACACACGGTCATTTTAATTCTATAAATAGGAACCCACAGTTCCTGGAGACCACGTTTATTTCTTCTCACCCTCCTCCCACATGACCTGAACCGTCTCTTTGGTGATCGAGCGACGCCAAGGGATGAAAGTTCGGGGATCAATGTGAGTGTGGGACCGAGGTGAGAGTTGCTTTCCGAGCTTTATTCCTTTCTTTCCTCATCCCCTCTTGAGGTGACGATCTGGGTTCACGGACTTCCCTGAAAAGGAGAGAACCCCGTCGAATTTTCAGAGTCGACAGCTTTGTGGCGACCACGGTGGGACAAGCAATGTCTTCAACCATGGGTGCTTAGTGTTTTGTTTGCAACTAGTTCTAGTTCTAGACCGGTTCCCACGTGAGCCTTTCCTTCCTTCCACCTTCCTTAACTTCATGCCATCTCAAAATTTCTGATTTCACCCATCTTTCATCAGATCAGAAGTGCCAAGTATGCCATTTAATTTCTGTCATTTTATTTAAACCGGTTCCCACGTGAACCACCCTTTTCCTTTTAAACCGGTTCCCACATGAACCAATCTCTTTCTTTACTTCGGTTCCCACGTGAACCAAACCACTTTCCTTCAGATCTATCCACACTTGGATCAGATCTTTATTCACCTTTAATTGTCCCCACGTGGCCCTCTTTTGACCATTCAAACCGGTTCCCACGTGAACCACCCCTTTTTACCCAAAACCGGTTCCCACGTGAACCACCTTTACTTTTTACCCCAGTTCCCACATCGGTCCCCACGTGGACCACCCTTTTGCTTGGCTATCAGATCTGAACCCTCTTATTTCCATCACCTTTTCACTATCTCCATTTGGCTCACATAAGAAACAAGTCTGGATTCTAGTTTCTAGTTGTTTCTCTAGTTTCTAATTGCTTGTCTGGTGTTGATTGCTTGTTTATTTAAGTTCATGTTTTGTTACTTGCTTTATTACTTGATTGCATTCTCTGCTCCTTCTCTCTACCTCCTTATTTTACACTTTTTTGAGGCGGGAGCTCACTCTCCCATTTATCCCTCCCATCCAAAACACCCTCTTGGTGGATTCTGACCTCTCTTCTGGGATATTCCTTCCTAGTTGACTTGGTTGGCTTTCATCAAGGCCTCCGTAATTCCTCATACGTGGAGTATTCCTCTTCACGATCGGGTTGGTTGTACCACTCCCCAAAACCCGAAGCATCCTACGTTACCTACACGTGGTGAGATTGTGTGAAACCTAGGTCATTGGAGATTGGAGTTAGGATCCTAACCCATTTGTTGAGAGAACAATTCTTAACAAAATTCATAAACCTAAGGTTTAATCAAAATCATTGCGTAATCTTGCTTTCAAGTCTTTGCATAACTTGTTTGTCAAACAAAAATTCAAACCTCTAACTTTTTGCAAGATACTAAAAAAAAAACAGAAAAAAAGTTCTTTGTTTACTTTGTCAACTTGTTTGTTCCTTGAAGTTCAATGCAACTAAGGTCTGGAAGGCACGTTGGAATGGCGGAACAAGCTGAACATCGAGAGCACGAGATGGGTCATCAACCAAATCCGTCAGATGGTCGTGTTAATCCATTGTTTGAGTCAGAAGCACAAGAGGTCCCTCAACCATCTGCTCCTCGTGATGTTGAACAACTCTTTAGGGAGTTGTCTCTCTATACCGACCCAGAAACCTATGCCCGCTTACAATCCATGGTGAAGGGCAAAATTGCTTCAGATCAGGCTGAAACCAATCAAGTTGCCTTATCTCCTCGTCCTCTGGTTTGACCACCACTCATTCAATCACCCTTTGTTCAACCACCTATTGTTCAACAGTCTATGATTCAACCATCATTGGCACTAGCACAACCATCTGCAGTTCAACCCTCTATAGTTCAACCATCTGTGGTTCAACCCTCATTTGTTCAGCCATCTTATTTCAACCATGTTGTTCCCCCTATCCACCAAGCCATGGGACAATCTTCAAATCATGTTCCTCAATTCCAGAACCACGTCTCTAACCACATACCCCAACCAGTAAACCAAGAACCTGCTCTCACCAGGGCAATCATGGATCAGCTCACTCAGATGAATGAACGTTATGAAGAGCTGAGATGTCGCCTGGACTCCAAGTCAATGCCTGAGATTTCCATTCCTTCTCTGCCAGTCCTACACCTGCCACCTTCTGAGCTACCAGTTTATCGCCGCTACAATGGTACTGGCAATCCTTTTCTTCATCTTAAATATTTTCTCTACGAGTCCTCATTCTGGAAAGATGGTCGTAGGGTTCTTGCCTTCTTGTTCCGCCGATCACTAGAAGGGTCTGCATTGGAATGGTTCTACTCACTCGACTCCTTTGAGGCAGGAGACTTCGACATTGTCAAGACCAAATTCTTGCAAAGATACAGAGACCGGGTGGCACCAGCATGCTCCATTACGGATTTGATTGCTGAGAAGATGAAGCCCGAAGAGGACTTCATAAAGTTTGCTGATCACTGGAGGGGAATGGCAGAAAAATTGACAGATGTGATTTTTGAAGGGGAACAAGTAAAGATGCTCATTGGCAACACTACACCTGCCTTGAGGAATGTCTTGATCATGCACCGTCCTACCACAATGAATGAACTCTATGACAGTGCCCGATACTTGCAAGCCCACTTCAAGGATGCCACAATGATAAATCCATTTGATCCCAAACCTAGAAACTTCAGGAAGACCCCCTCTACACCAGTTGGGCCTACAACTGAGGGAGTGGTCAACAACGAAGCTATAAACATTGTGGGGAACCAGGGAGGGAACCGTCAAAACCAGTATAGAAACCCACCACAGAACCATTCCTATTACCCCCCTCAACAACAAGTTAGGCCACAACAACCACGACAACCACAACAACCCCCGCAACCAGTAGCACAACCCCAGCAACCTCGTCAACCTACCTACAATAGGGCACCGCCACCACCCAATCAAGCACCACGAAGGGGAGGTCCTAGGAGAGAGAACTACCAGCAACTCCCTTACTCCTTGACCGACATCTTCAATGTACTCATGGCGGAGAAACAGTTGGAATTGCCCAAGGAAAGAGAGGTTTGGCCAACAAATGTAGATATGTCCCGATACTGTGCTTACCACCGGTGTCCTGGTCACACTGTAGAAGTGTGCTTTCAATTCAAGGATTACATCCACGATCTGAATGACCAAGGCAACATTGATTGGGTCCAAATGGGGGAATGCATACAAGCTATGAAGGCTAGGCAGCAGCAACGGCAGCGTCCACCGGCTCAACCTCAACAACAACCTGGCTTGGGGATTGTCCAGAATCCGCTCCCATTACATGCTCCCGCTCTAGCACCGGCACCAGCACATCCAAACCCAGGAATTGGTCTAGTACACTCCATTGCCCAGGGAGATGCCAACCGTGCTCAAGGTTGGCAACTATAAAACCAAAATGCAACCATGCCTGTCAACCCAGCTAGGTCTCCTGCTAGGAACCCTCCTAGACAGATAATCCGTGCACCTGCTACTCTATAACTACCACAAAGCTCAATAACCCAACCACTGGCTGCCACTTCTTCTCGCTGGCCCATCATTAGGCCAGCCCCCTCTCTAACTACGCCTCCTTCAACCATTGCTACACACTGGCCCTTGCTCATCCGACCACCACAATCATCACCAAACCTGAACCCCCAGCCTACGAGCTCTACCACTCCAAAACCCCAACCTATCATACCACCACAACCTTCATTAAACTCATCAACCACTTCTACACCCCGGCCTCTTCTTATCAGGCCACCGGTATCATCATCACTACCACCTCCAAATCCTACCCCTCTACCAACTAACCCCATCATCTCAGAACCATCAATCCCATTACCTACCATACCTGCATCTACACCACCTGTTCCACCAGAACCCACCCCAGTTAACCCATCACCTCTACCCGACCGCCAAATAGCCCCGGTGCTTCGGAGTGGGAGGATGTTCCAGCGGCTCTTTCCCCAAGCCGGAACTAAACCGCAGGAGCCAGTGGAGGAGGAACAAGTGGAAGAACCATTGCCAGGCACGATGTATGATCTGTTAAAACATTTGGATAAGACACCAGCCCGTATTTCTATACTTGAGTTGATCAAAAGATCAAAAGTGCACCAGGAGATTCTACAACAGTATTTACAAAGAGTCATGGTGAGTGAAGATCTCCCACCTGAAAAGATAACTACAGTGTTAGCCCCTAGAAGTGAGCACCCAACACTCACTTTCTCTCAGGAAGAATTAGCAGATCCAGACTTCAGGAGATATGCTTTGCATGTGGCTGTGATTATCTGTAATGTTGAAGTGAAATCATGTTTGGTTGACACTGGAGCTTCCATCAACGTTATGCCGCCAGAAACATTGCAGTTGTGCGGTATTTCTGAGCAAGAAATTAAGCCATCTTGTGCCATGGTTACAGCCTACGACAACTCCAAGAAGTCTGCACGTGGGGTGGTCACTCTAGAAGTCAAACTTGGACCATGTACGGTCACAACGGAATTTCATGTTCTAGAATTAGATCCAACATTTCGGGCTATACTTGGGAGGCCATACTTGGAGGCAATAGGAGCTGTGGCTTCAACAAACCACCAGTGCATAAAATTTCCCTTTAAAGGACAAGTGGTCAAGGTGACTAGCATGCCTATAAGGGACGAGCTGAACGATGCTTCTTTACCCCTAGGTCTGTCAATACAACCCCAGATCTCAGTGGGAGAATTACCAGAAGTCAGATGCATGACTACCTCTCTACCAGACACACTGGGATGGCGGATGATGATGAAATTGGGCTATCAGCCTGGAAGAGGTTTAGGCAAGGATCTTCAAGTGATCACTCAGCCAATTGAAACTGTGAAAACGCCACGCAGGCATGGGTTGGGATATGAAGAGGGTTCCATCCCAAGAAGGATCTTCCAGCCAAGATATGCCATGGGACTCCATACATTCTTTATCAAAGGGGAGACCATGATGATGGCTGAAGATGGCAAAAGTTCCGTGATAGCTGTCAAGAGAAGAAAGGCTCTAGATGAAGAAGAAGAAGACTTGGAAGACCTGTGCTTATCCTTGACTCGTTTGTTCTCAAGTGGGGAAGAGTATCAAGAACCACCCAAGGGCAGACCAATCTTGGATCATCTGGTTAAGCATACTACCCAAGTCAAAACCATTCCACGAGGCCCAAATACAACAATGTCATGTTTGAACCTCGTACCTTTATTTCTAGATCTTTTGGATAGGCTTCAGGGCCCACTTACCCACTTTGGGCCCATGTGCCCTCTTCAACCTTCCACTCTTATTGGGCCTGCTTGCCCATTTGCTTCCCTCATCAACTTCAGAACTGAGGGCTTTTCCCAACATGGGCTTACATGCCCATTTATTTTTAAGATCGGGTCCACATACCCGTTTACTTTTTTAATCAGTTTTTGACCCATGTGTCCACTTTCTATTACCATCGGGCCCACGAGCCCCTTTTTCCTTTTTATTCTTAAGTTTTTCTCTCTATTAATTCAGTCATCTTCTAGCAAGCCTCGAGTCACTCAGGCTCATTCTATCTTTTTACTTGATATTTCCAAAAAAAAACGTCTTCTCTGAAACTCACATTTCCATCGAGGAGACATCTCTACTCATCCCAGAGGGTGCTCCCAATCAGGGATCCCTCTTTTCTGAATCATTGATCGATTTACTCGATCCCCCATCCACTGTAAATACCATCTTTCCAGCTTTATCTTCAGTAGGTCAAGTTAGGTTAGGAAATAGGAAAGTCAGCGGTAAGCGAGTTCCAAATAGGTATCTGCAATAGTTGGAACAGAAATGCGTAGAGTGTGCAAGGCTGCCAAACTTTTTGGATAATACCATCCAGCTAGATGAAATCCGATATGAGGATGAGCATAACATAGATCATACTTTGGGAGTATATGAGGTGGTATCAGAGAAGGTTCCCGAATCCGAGGATGAAATCGAGGACTTGGCTGATGCATATGCATCTGGACTTAGAAGATTTGAAGAACCATCAGACACAGGGAATGAACCGACCAAGGAACTGAATTTAGGAACCCTGGAAGATCCTAAGACTATCCTCATCAGTGCAAACCTCACTCCCTCAGAAGAACAACGTTTGATCAAAGTTTTGGAAGAATATAAGGACACATTCGCATAGACATATGAAGATATGCCGGGGTTAGATAATTCATTGGTTGAACATAGATTAACCTTAAAACCTGGAACTACCCCGGTTAAACAAAAGCTCAGGAGGTTCCACCCTGATATTGCACTCAAAATGAAAGAAGAGGTCGACAAACTACACCAAGCAAAATTTATTAAAGTTGTTCTATATCCGCAATGGGTGGCTAACATAGTCCCTGTTATGAAGAAGGATGGACGAATTCGGATTTGTATAGATTTCAGGAACTTGAACCGAGCGTGTCCTAAGGATGATTTCCCTTTGCCGCATATCGATGTTTTGGTTGATAACACAGCTGGATTTGAAATGCTTTCATTCATGGATGGCTATTCTGGATACAATCAGATCCGGTTAGCTGAGGAGGATCAAGAGAAGACCTCATTCACTACACCTTGGGGAACGTATTGCTATGTTGTCATGCCCTTTGGGTTAAAGAATGCTGGTGCTACATATCAGAGGGCTATGATGGCTATCTTTCACGACATGATGCACACCCTTGTAGAGGTGTATGTGGATGATTTGGTTATCAAGTCCAAGAGTCGGGAAGATCATTCTGAAGTGCTAAGGAAGGTTTTGCAACGAGCTAGAGAATACAAGTTGAAAATGAACCCTAAGAAGTGTACATTTGGAGTTTCATCAGGAAAGCTACTTGGGTTCATAGTAAGCAAGAGGGGCATAGAGATCGACCCAAACAAGGCCAAGGCAATTATTGGTATGCCTCCTCCGAAGAATATGAAAGAGCTTCGAGGATTGATCGGGAGGCTACAATTTGTCCGCCGGTTTATCTCACAACATTCCCAAAGGTGTAAACCTTTCTATGAGTTAACCAAGGCGGGGGCCGAGTTTAAGTGGGATTCGAAGTGCCAGGAGGCGTTTGATGGGTTGAAAACATACCTAGCAAGTCCCCCTGTACTTAGACCACCAATTCCCGACAAACCTTTGGTCCTCTACATTTTAGTTCTTGAGAACTCTCTCGGGGCAGTCCTTGCACAAGTTAATGAAGAAGGGAAAGAACGAGCTACTTACTACTTGTCTAAGATGTTTGATGCTTGTGAGCTGAAGTACACTGTGGTGGAAAAGACCTGTGCTGCTCTTGTTTGGGTGGTTCAGAAACTCAAACATTATTTCTTTGCTCACCAAGTCAAGCTCATTGCTCGTATCAATCCCATTAAGTTTCTGTTAGAGAAGACAGTCTTGACTGATCGGTTAGGGCGATGGCAGAGTTTCTTATCCCAATTTGATATCATTTATGTCCCACAGAAGGCAATCAAGGGTTATGCTATCGCTGAACACCTTGCTCATCATCCTATACCCGTCTTTGACCCAGTCCGGTCGGAGTTCCCGGATGACGAACTAATGTCAGTCCGATCTTCCAATCTTTGGACATTATATTTTGACGGGGCTCTGAACTCTCATGGTAGAGGGATAGGTATTGTCCTTCTATCACCTGAAGGTGTCACCATTCCACAGGCTTTTCAGCTTAACTTTCCAGCAACCAACAACATAGCTGAGTATGAAGCCTTGCTGGCCGGGCTGGAGGCCGCTCATTTCCATGGTGCCACCGAACTGAGGGTGATAGGTGATAGTCAATTGATCCTACGCCAGGTCCTATCCAAGTACCGAACTTCCCATCCAAACCTCAAACCCTACCAGGAGCTCACCACCTGCTACATCAAGCTATTCTTCAAACTCACCTTTGTCCATGTCCCTCATTTTCAGAATATCCTCGCCGATGCCTTAGCTTCACTAGCTTCATCTCTATCTGTCCCGCTAGGCAGGCAAGTGCGAACTATCCACATCTGTAAGAGGACAATTCCAAAGAATTGAGGATGGACGTTTTCTGAAGGTTAAGGAGAGATTCAACAGAAAGGAATACTTGGAACATAAAGAAGAAATCTCCTTGATTGAGTTAGAAGAATTAGAAGAAGGTGAGAGACCTTGGTATGACGAGATTGCGAGGTATTGTCAAGATCAGTCATATCCACCTGGATCAACCACCAAGGAAAAAAAGGCAATCAGAAGAGTATCCCAAAGGTATACAATCCTAGGAGGAGTGCTCTATAAGAGAAGCCTAAGTGGAATCTTACTTAGGTGTCTTGATGAAGAAGAAGCCGAGTTGGTGCTGAAAGAAGCACATTCTGGAGTGTGTGGTGGTCATGTGAATGCCCAAGCCCTTGCTAAGAAAATCATCCGGCATGGGTATTATTGGCCAACTCTAGAAGAAGACTGCTCCATCTTTGTCCGGCATTGTCACTCATGTCAACTCCATGCCGACAAGATTCACTCTCCCGCATCTTCCCTTCATCCAATTCATGCCCCATGGCCTTTCGCCATGTGGGCCTTTGATATCATTGGCCCCTTGAGTGACCTCAACTCTGAAACGCACTCAAAATCGTTCATTCTGACAGCAACGGAGTACTTCACAAAGTGGGCTGAAGCGGAAGCATTCGTGGAGATTAAAGCGTCAACAGTTTGCTCCTTCATCAAGCGCAACATTCTGGCAAGGTTCGGGATCCCCAGCGACATTGTCACCGACAACGGGCCACAATTTCTTTCTCAAGATCTGCGTGATCTTTGCAACAGGTATTGCATTTCATTGCATCATTCATCACCATACTATCCTCAAGGCAATGGTCAAGCAGAAGCCACAAACAATACCTTAATCAAAATCATCAAGAAATCTTGTAAGTCTAGCAAATTTGCCGACTGGCCTGATAAGCTTGTAGATGCTCTATGGGCTTATCGTACTTCTGTAAGGACTCCCACTGGACAAACCCCGTATGCTTTGGCATATGGAATGGAAGCAGTGGTCCCTTACGAAGTATTACTTACATCTCTCCGAGTTCAGCTCGACAGGGATATTCCTGTTGATGAGAGAAGAGAATCTCTCCTTGCACAGCTTGAACTCTTGGATGAAAGAAGGCTAGCCGCCGCCGAGCATGCCCGGACTTTTCAGAATAGACTCAAAAGGTTTTATCAAAAGAGGGTGATCGAGAGAAAATTCGAAATCGGTGAGATGGTAGTCAAATGCATATTCGTTAAGCCAGGGGGTCCCCGCTCCAAGTTGCAACCTAACTGGGAAGGGCCTTTCGTAATCACTGAAAAGTATCCAGGTAATGCATATGAATTGACTAATGCAGATGGAGAAAAATTGAATCATCCTTGGAATGGAGTTTACCTCAAAAAGTATTTTCCATAAAATGGAGAAACCACTGGTATAATCTCAAGTCATCGATCCTAGGTTGTTCGTGAGAAGTCAAGGGTAGGTACCATCCTACACACACAACACTTCCCGATCCTAGAATCCAGACAACCTGACACTTGCGAAAGGCAAGGCAGAAATCTAGAAATGAAAGGAATACCCTTACCCTTTTCTCTTCTACTCAGTCCAAGATAGGGAGAGAAGGTTAGAGAGGGGTAGTATCGAAAACACTCCCACCCTAGTAGGAGGCCGTCTCAGAGGGTACAAAAGGGTGCCAAAAGATGGGCAATGAACCCCTCAGCTTAGAAACGAAAAATGATCAACCTGTCTGAATGAGTACCCAGAATGATAGTCAAGGCAAAAGGCACTAAAAGATGGGCAATGTCCCCACGGGTCAAAAACCTGTCCAAATATGTGCCACATAGAAAAGAGCAAAAAAAAGAAAGAAAAACCCAAAGAGGCCGAACCCCAATGGGTAATTTGAGTGAGAGTAGAGAAATCCCTCTCAACATCTTCAAACCCTATCAAGGACTTCCTCTATACTCTTCCTCCTTAAACCCCTTTGGGTAGGGTAAACCAACCAAATCCAGGTGGAACCTAAGCCGATCAAAGGAATAAGGTTAGAAGGATTCTAGGTAGGGAACTTTATTTTCGCACGTGGCATCTACCACTAGAGTCTTGACGAACTCCAAAGACCGATGAACTATCTCAAATACCAGCATTTTCTCCACAAAAAAGTTGCATATTTCAAAAACCCAAAAAAATGCATATTTCAAAAAAACCCAAAAAAAATGCATATTTCAAAAAAAATACATATTTCAAAAACCTAAAAAAAATGCATATTTCAAAAACCCAAAAAAATTGAATATTTCGAAAACCCAAAAAAATTGAATATTTCAAAAATTCAAAAAAAAACACATATTTCAAAAATCCAAAAAAATTTGAATACTTTTGAAAATCCAAATGATTGTTTTCAAGAAAATCCAAAAAAAAATTTGCTTAGTCATGATCATTGCCTTAGTTGCATCCATGTTTATGTTACTGTCATGCATATTTCCATTCCTGCATTGCATATCCTTTTACTTTAATTACCTTGTTAAGAAGGCTCTCCCCTTGACCTAAGTCAAAGTTGACCATAATGGGCAAAGGGATGAGTCCTGATGAAGATCTAATCTTCTTCTGTCAAGTATTTCAGGCATTTCAAGATTCACACCATGACATGTAAGTTCTCACAACCCCCCATTTCATTTTAAGTCATTTGTTTTGTTCCACCTTGTTAAGAAGGCTCCTCCCTTTGACTCAAAATCAAGGCATACGACATACAGGCAAAGGGATGAGTAATGATAAAAATTTAATCATTTTCATTAAGTATTTGCAGGAGCTGAAGAAGCAAAAAGAGAAGGGCAATCAGGTACAATTTTTTTCTGAAAAAAAAAAAATTTGGCCTCAGGGCGCATGTGCCCTCATCTGGGGGCACATGGCCAGGTGCCCCACCCCAGGGCGCATGGCCAGGTGCCCCCGATCGGGGGCACATGGACAAAAAAAATTCTAAAAATTCAGAAAAATCTCAAAAATTCAGAAATTGTCTATAATGTTAAAAGTAACATTTTTGCTAAAGGAACCATCATTAAAAACTTTGTTTTGACATCCAAATGATGGTTCAAATAGTAAAATCTTCAATTGATCATTTCATGAACAATCTGATTCATATGACAATTCTGTCTGTTGGGTACTAACCAGAAATGTGCAGGCAACCTTTTTAGTCCTAACAGGTGAATTGGCGAGAACAGTGTTCCCCAAGGAACGTCATGCCAACCTTGTCGCGAAAAGAAAGAAAGCACCACCTAGCTGAACATTCTCATGGTGTTGTATTCCCTCAGAAGGCAAGACAAGGATGGACCAGAGATGCTGATGAACCAGGCGGTCGATGCAGCTTACCTGAAGATTTCATCCTCAGCTTCTCATCAATCTCACATCACATCACCACCATCACTTCCTTTTTGCACTTCACATCACTCCTACCATTTGGTCACCTAGTTATGTTAGGTCCATTTTATACATATTATATGCATTAATGTTGAAGACCTTGAGAGTGAAGATGACTGGGCCCGAGGTCCCCTTCAACAAAATCTACGATGGCTTGGTCATTTCTTCACACTCACGGATAAGCCAAAATTGAACATTGGAGGGACGATGGTTCCTAATCAGGTGTCTTGACCTCCAATAGACAATCTATATCTTCAACTATTTTCTAAATAATTTTCTATCCATCTCCTTTTCATTCTTCATCATTACTATTTTTATCCCTTCATGTTTTATTCCTTTCTTTTTATTCCGCCATGTTTTATTCTGTCCTTTCTTTTATCCCACCGTGTCTTTTATTTTATCCCACCATGTCATATTGGTCATGCCATTGTTTCTTTTTTCCCATCATTCTATGTTAGTCCCACCATTGTCTTTCAATCCCACTATGGCTTAAATCTGTCTTTTCGTTTTCCGAATACTTGATTTTTCTGCCTGAGCGTGATTCATGGTTTTCACGATACCCGAGCAATTTTGTTATGCTTAAATGAACCCTTTTAGAACTTGAGGTTCTTACACTCAGAATTAAACTGAGTATTTTGGTGTAACTTGAATGAACTTGAGATTCCAAATATGATAGATTGGTATTCTTTTCATTTCAAGATCAACTTCTCTTTTACAAACTTTAGCCCATCACAGTACAAGAACACCGCAAAGTTCGGGTTGCTGGCTGATGATGAACCTACGCATTCGAGGACTCCTCACCACGTTGAGGGTTGGCTACATCCTTTATCATTTACTTTTTCATCTCTCGTGCCAAGGGCATGTCTTTTACCAGTCAATTATATGAGGTTTTGATAGAACATGAAAGCAATCTAGAATACTCAGCGAGATTCATATTGCTGGATCAGGTAGATAAGCGTGTCTATATCTACACCTTGATGCCACCTTTTCAGTCCATCACCATTCCATTCCTCTACATTCATCTACGTTCACTTGCACTTCATTACAGTTCGCTACGAATCACTCCGCTTCATTACATGCCACTCCCTTACAAAGCCGACATCAAGGCGAGGCAAGCTGTAGACACACCAAATTCGCCTAATTCAGAGCACAAAACTCATGTTTTATAGGGTAACATGTGTGATTGACCTTAGAATGATGCCGGGTCTTTTAAAGTTGATTTGAAGCTTCGCCGAACGAAATCGGATACTTTCCAAAGTTTTCCGCGAAAAGCCGTAATTTCCAAGCGAAAGCCACACGTTAATCGTGTAAACCCGGAAATTGGCTGAATGACCAATGCCTAATAATCATGCATTGAAGGTTATGGTCATATTCACACTCCGGACAAGTTTTGTTGCATTCCGTGTCTTTCCGGTTTGCCGTCGGGGTCATTTTGACCTATATCGGACCTTCTGTTCACTACCCTAACTTCCGGATAAAATTCTGAAGTTTTGGAGGGTGTGTTGGCTGATCCGATGCTATGGAAAGCTTCTTCGGCCTGTTATCTTTCCAACGCAACAAACGGCGTCGAATTCCGAGTTCGGGAGTGTTCGCAATGGCTTCCGGAAGAAGGACGCGCGAAACCAGTCCCATGCGCCCGGGATCCTGGTCACATGCGCCCGGGACCCAGGGCACATGGCCATGCACCCTACCAGTTAGGCACGTGACCTTGTGCCCTCATTTGAGGGCACATGCGCCCCACCTTTGAGGCACGAGGGACCTAGTTTTTCACCGGGACTCTACCACTCAACCGACGGACCGGATAAGATCGAAATTTTCGGAGAAGATAAGATGTGCCCTCACTGGGGGGCACATGCGCCCCTCAGTGGGGCGCATGCGCCTGGCACCAGGGCACATTTATCCCTATTTTTTAGCTTTGATCAGATTGCCTGTTCTCCTATAAAAGGACTCTGATTCCGGTCATTCCAAAGGCATGAGCACGACTCACCAGGCATCTCAAGACGTCCTATCACCCTCCTACATCGATTTTGTTATTTTTAGAGAGAGAATTTCGAGTTTTTAGAGAGAGAAAAGTCGGTTCAAGAGAGAGGAAGGCTGTTCTGCAGGTGATCTGCCAAGTCTCTCTTCTTCGGCCTCTACAGCAGTGTGTGGACGTCTGATGCCTAAGCTCTCTTCATAGAAGTTCTTCCTCTCCAAGTCTTCTTGAGTTTACAATTGACGGCACTTGATTCCAAGGTCGGGGATGGTCGTGACGAGCGCAGAAGCAAAGTCGCGCCTGGCAGATCCTGGACTGCTGCTCGGCTTTTTCGACAACACAGATTTGGCTATATCTTCCTCTATTCAACTCAGAATCTTTAAGTTCTTTTTCCTATATCTTTATTTCGTGATTATACTTCCTCCTATCATTTTTTAAAATTTTTTTTCATTACTTTTACTCTGTTATTCCGAAAATAAAAAAAGGGGGTTAGAGATAACCCGAATCCGGTCAGTTTCTAGTCAATTGTGTGTTTTATGTTATTCTCTTTATATATACTCCACTTTGTCTAGTTCTAATAGTATCTTTCACTTGTTTGTTTGTCTAGTTGCATAGAATATCAAGCACCCACACGTTGAGGACTCTTCTTCATCGGCCGGCCGAAGAAGGAGAAGCTTTAACTCACACTCTTCACGCTAAGGTACACACGGTCATTTTAATTCTATAAATCGGAACCCACGGTTCCTGAAGACCACGTTTATTTATTCTCACCCTCCTCCCACATGACCCGAACCGTCTCTTTGGTGATCGAGCGATGCCAAGGGATGAAAGTTCGGGGATCAATGTGAGTGTGGGACCGAGGTGAGAGTTGCTTTCCGAGCTTTATTCCTTTCTTTCCTCATCCCCTCTTGAGGTGACAATCTGGGTTCACGGACTTCCCTGAAAAGGAGAGGACCCCGTCGAATTTTCAGAGTCGACACCACACTTCATCTTGAAAGGGACGAAGGGTAATACCCTACTCTACTCTCACTCATTCTTACCCCTTCAGTCATTCTTTTAACTTTAGCAATCCCACCATCTTGATCATTCTGATCCTGATGGTCCATAAATAAAAAAATTTCTCCAATCTTGACTATTCAGCCCACATGTCCCATAAAAACTCATACTGTCCTGACCCTTCCTGGTCTGAACAATTTTTGAAATTAATTCAAACGCATACCACCCTGACCATTCCAGTCTTGTTGGTCTACAAGCTTCCACATTGTCATGACCCTTCCTGGTCTGAACAATTTTTGAAATTAATTCAAACCCATACCACCCTGACCATTCCGGTCTTGTTGGTCTACAAGCTTCCACATTGTCATGACCATCCAGTCTTGATGACCTATAAAAAAACATGCATTATCTGGACCATCATTCCAGGCAACCTTCAACAAACTAACCATCTTGGCGAGGTTGGTCTTGTATGCTTTAAAACTCTCACTACCTTGATCATCCCGATCTCGGTAGCCTACACAACTAGTTGCCTTGACTACTTGTTCTTGAGGCTCCAAACAAGGCTTCTACAATGCCACTTTGGCTTTCATAGCCCTACTTTAGTCCTACACCATGTGTAGACCTATGGGACACCAGCCCCTTTGAGGCTCCCATTCGCCCCTTTGTGGCACTCTATTCCTACACCTTGTGTAGACTCATGGGACACCAGCCCCTTTGAGGCTCCCATTCGCCCCGTTGTGGCACTCTATTTCTACACCTTGTGTAGACCCATGGGACACCAGCCCCTTTGGGGCTCCCATTCGCCCGTTTGTGGCACTTTAGTCCTACCCTTTGTGTGGACCCTTGGGAAATCAGCCCCTTTGAGGCTCTCATTCGCCCCTTTGTGGCACTCTATTCCTACACCTTGTGTGGACCCATGGGACACCAGCCCCTTTGAGGCTCCCATTCGCCCCTTTGTGGCACTATTAGTCCTACCCTTTGTGTGGACCCCTAGGAAACCAACCCTTTGAGATTTCCTATTGGACCCTTTGTAGTCCACAAACTTTGCCTTGTAGGCAAGCCCAAAATCCCTTTGTGTTGGTTTTACAACCTTATTAGGCCCCCATGCCAAGTTACCTTCTGTTCTTGGATTGGTCTCATATACATTAGACCCTCATGCCAAGTTTCCCCTAGCACATGGATTGGTTTTCCATTCACTCGACCCTCATGCCAAGTTGCTTTCCCCTACTTGGATTGGTCTTGCCTTGATTGAAACTCTCTCTGTGTCAGTTTCAAAATTTGACCCTCATGTTGAGTTGCCTTAGGCACTTTGATTGGTCATATCTTGTTTGAAACCCCCTTTGAGATAGTTTCAGTATTAGTCCTCCATGCCTAGCAGCCTTCAGCACTTGGATTGGTCTTATCCTCATCGGAACCTCCTTTGCGTTGGTTTCGCACCTATTTGATTAATCCCTCATGCCAAGTTGCCTTATGCACTTGGATTGGTCTTATCCTTGTCAGGAACCCCCTCTGTGTTGGTTTCTCCACTCACTTGTTTGAAGCCCCTTGATTGGTTTCACAACTTTGGTTGGACCCTCGTGTTGAGTTATCACTAATCTCAACCTAGTTCATTCTATTTGCATATGGCTTGGGGGAAGCCTTAATTCCCTATACATTAGAGAGAGAGAACGAAAAGAAAGTAAAAAAAATAAAAAAAATAAAAAAAAGAGAGAAAAAAAAGAAGAAAAAAAAGAAGAAAACCTTGCTAGAGTGAAAACCTGAAAGGGCATTCTAGGCAAAATCAGGTAACTCTGCTACACGAAAACCTCTCTGGAGGCGTGTAGGCAAAACATCATGGGGGCTGGTTTAGGTGAAAATCTTGCAAGAGACAGTCATATCAGTAAAAAAAGAAAAGAAAAGAAAAGAAAATGAAAGACTAGCTCATTCAGAGAGCTTGCTTATTGGGGAGCATGCAAGAATTGACACCATCAAATGTGCCTATTGAATGGAGGATGGGCAACCAAACAAAAAATAAGCCAAGGCTGGTCATGTACAAGGGCCCAAGCCCTTCTCAGTCCTGAAGAAAGCTCATGTAGAAGAAGCAGTGGATAGATTGCCAAGGACAAAGCAGAACAAATATCGGAGGCCAACTTACATGGGCAGTCCCTTCTCGACTCCCATCTCCAAGAAACTGCCCATGGGGGGAATTTGTTGGCATCAAATTTTTTCGCTTAGCCTGCTTAATACAAGTTTCAGCAATGCCGAAGCCGGTGCAGAAAATCTAACCCAGATTCATAAAATTCATGAATAGATGATGTAAACAGGTTTTGGAAATGCCTTGGCATGGCCTTACATGCTACAAATGGCCAAGATAATGTGCTCATTACATAGCCCCGGTCAAGAGCTTCACAACGGTGCCCAAAACATGAAAAATGGACACCGGAAGGCCGAAATGACCATTTTTCCCCTGACACTTTGGGACAAATTGGGACTCTAACATGGCATTCCAGCTTTACCACATTGTCAAGAATGGATAGAGCTAGGCAACGCTCGAAACGGATCGAAAATCTGACCCCCGGATGAAGAGATATGCAAGAAAGAGCAAATCCGGACGGAAAGCCGTATGTTCTCGCACCAGGGGCATAATAGTCCGATTAGCTTTGGATCGACCCATGGGCTGAAAATTTAAATTTTCATGACCCAAAACTTTTATCTCATGAATATTTATGCATGAAAAATAAATTTGTCCAATGGGAGGAGGCAATTGCATTCAATTACAGTTTCCGGCATTACCGACGGTCGAGATCACACCGATCGGAGAAATCGGTAAAATCAGAGATCCTGGGCATTTAGGGAGATCTCAGCCACACATTTGGATGGATCATAAGATCAATGGTCATCAATTATTGTCCCATATTTTTCTGATTTAATTTTGGGTGTGTTTAATCACTTTCTGGCCAGAATTAACAGTAGCCGTCGGATTGGGAGTCTTTTAGATGAATGGACTAGATTGGGTCTCTCTCTTCCCTCCACATGCTTTGGTCGAACCTACCAGCTTCTTCTCTCCTTCCTTGTGCGCAAGAAGACTTATAAAATAGGGGAGGGAGGCTCACCCACCTCCTCCTTCCTTGGCTGGTGGGTCCCACTCAACCACTTCCCCCAACCACCTCCCATGGCTTATCCCTATCTCTCCCTTGGTTTATCTTCATCCTAACTAATCCTACAACTAACCAAGATTATCCTCATCCAAGCCTTGGTCAAACCAGCCTTCTTGCTACATGTCATGTGCGCACATCTCCTTGAAAGAAGGAGAGGGTGCGCACCCTTCTCTCCCTCTCTTTCTAGTTGGCGCAAAATCACCTGAAAAACCTCCCTTGAGTTATCCTTATCATCCCCAACCTCCCTTGAGTTATACTTATCTCCTCCCAACAACCTCCAGCCTTATCTCCTCCTGGAGATGGCGCCCCTCAGCCCCTATAAAATCCCCCTCAGCTGGCCATGTGCAGGACAAGCTGATCACCCTGCGGAAGCCCTGCCTCTCCTCCCTCTACCCTGCTCCAAGACAGCTTATCCTTGATTGGAAGTCTTCATCAGCAAGTCAGAAACCTCTCAATCCCCCTTGTGGTGTTCCAAGTGAATAATAAGAAGGAGAAAAGGCCTCCCTCCACAAGCGCGCCAGCAGCAGGTGCAACCAGCCCACCTGATTGGTGTGCCAACTTCAGCAAGTGCAGCAAGCTCTCTTCAATCCTTTGCTCCATCCATAAACATCAGCAAGGAGAAGACCCCCTTTTCTCATCCAAAAGCAAGAGAATAAGGGTTTGGTGGCACCTACAGCCAATCATCTTCAACACCACCTGCAGTGCAAGAGAGAAAAAAAAACCGGTGAGTTGAAAAAGTGTGTTCTGATGTAGCCTTTTAATTCAACTCTTTCCCTTCTCTTCTCTACCCCTCTCCATGGTGGCATACCCTCTGAGTAATGCCCATTCAGCCCCCTTTGAGTGTCCTTCATGTTTGTCTACAGAAAGCTCCAAGTGTACCCTCTATTTGGCCATCACAAAAAACAGCCCCTTGCTGCCCCTTAAAATAGGCCTCTGAACCAGCCCCTTTGTGCACCCTTTTGGCCCTCCATGTTGGCCTCTAAACCTTCTACTATTATGCTTGGTTTGACCCCACTGATGGTCACTTGGACATGCACCTCCTGCCTTTCCTAATCAGGCCTCGAATGGCATGCAAATCAGGCCCCCATGCTGGCCCAAGTTCTACCCCCGTTGTGAGCACTCGTGTCAGGCCCCTTTGATGGTCACCTAGTTTGCCCTATGTGAAACACACCCAATTAGGCTCCTGAACATGCTCCTAATCAGGCTATGTTCGACCATTCTTGCTGCGCAAGTGGACGAACTTCAAAAAACACCCAAATCAGGCCCCTCTGATGGCTTGGAAACCAGCACCTACTTAACCTCTCTGATGGCCATCTAAAACAGCGCCTAATCAGCCCTATTCTCTACACAGATCCCTTACCCATTGAGGAGGATGGAGTGATGTCCTGGGCATTCTTGGATCCACAAGATGGGCCAAGTCTCCCCCGAGCGGGCTCTTGATCCATTGTTTTGGCTGGAGGAGAGGGTGATGTCCTGGGAATTCTTGGAATCCGTACGACGGGTCAAGTCTCTCTCGTGCGTATTCTCAACTTCAACCAAGACAGCCCATTTGTGTGGCCTTCCTTATTTCAATACCAAACAGCCCCTTTGAGGCATTGAAATCCTTTCCAACATGCCCTTTGTGTAGCACCTAATCAACCCTTCCAAACTTGCCTTAAACCTGCCCCTTATGCAGTCCCCTTTCCAACTCTTCCAAGCAAGACCCCCATTGCATCCATTCCAGCCCCTCTGAGGCTTCCTTTGCCCACTGCTACAGCAAGAAGGCAAACACTAGAAATCAAATTCTATAGATTGTCAAAGCAGGCCATTCTGGCCCTTGGAGATCAAAACAGGTGCTGCGAGCAAGTGCAAATCAAACCAATTGAAAAGAACACATAAAGAAAACATTAAGGTATATGAAATTCATCTTAAAACATGTCAAATTCATATCATTAACAATCTGAAATTCAAGTTTAATCAATTTGAACCAAACTTCAAAACATTTAAAACATACTGAACACACCCGAATCGGTATTAAAACACCAACCAGCATGAGAAAATCACATGAAAATGACTCAACACATTGTCAATTAAATTTAAACAAGTCAAAATTGATAAACACATCTAAAATATCAAGTTCAAACAAAAATAAAATAAACTTCAACCAATTGAAGTAAAACAAACCAAACAATTCAAACAAGCTTAAAACAAATAACATTTAAATCCAAGTTAAATGGAAATCTGAAATCATCATTTCAAACCACATCCAAATCAATTCATAAATCAAACATAAAAAAATTCAAACAAAATCTAATCAAACTTGTTTGCATCTCATCGGGCCTGAAAGGCCGGGGCCCTTTATGTTCTTTATATGTTGTGGATGTGCACGCTCTCGTCAAACAAGATCGCTATGGCAGTTAATCAAGGGTGTTCGAGTGTTTGCTCGATGTAAATGAACATCGGATATTCGCACCATCCGATGAAGAGAGGTCAAAAAATATTTTCACAAAACCCGATCCTCGGTTCTCTACTCTTCTAATATCACCTGGACTATCTAGTAGTTTTTATGGTCTATCACCTATTTTACTAGAAAATTCAGGTACGATATTTTCAACATTCAATAAAAAAACAAAATCTTTTAAACACATTTCAAGAAACAAAACGATTCCCGAGGTTTAACCATGAGTGAATCTATGTAAATAGGGCTTAAAACCATCTAACATGTCATTAAACACTTTAAAACATGTTAAATAATATTATAAAATTTTTAAGATTTTTATGGAATTTTATATAATTTTTTTTATTTTCCATGATTTTAAACAATTTAAAAACATTAGAAAAAGAGTTGGCGCATTGTGCCGCACATGGCGGCGCACTGCGCCCGTCCGGCGTGCGCCCGTGTACGCCGGCGTGCGCTGGCGCGTTGTGCCACTGCCGCGGCCGCGGCGTCTGCGCTGCCGGTGCGCCAGCCCGGCACACACCGTCCCGCCTCGGGCTCCTAGTCAAACCGGGTGTTGACCCGGATCTGGATCCGGGTCCAGATCGGATCCTCCTTCTTCGCCCGATAAGGTCGCGGCCGGTGCACTGTTCATCCGAAGGAAGTCCATCCCATAGAATCGGACTTATCTCCTTACTCAGACCTCCAAAAAATCCGAAAAAATATGCGTTGGAATCCTTATCAAATAAGGAATCCAAAAAAGTTGGCCAAATATCCATAAAAAATCCCAATAGACCGAAAAATGTGGAAGAAGAGGCGGAGGTCATCGAGATTCTGTAGCAGAAATCTCTATTTTGCAACGAGGATAACTCCTTATCTCAGAAGAAAAATATTCTCAAAAAATAAAATTTAAAATCCTCATAAAATGACATTTCTAGATATGTATATATCCCTTCAGAGAAAAAAATATCTAGTTACGGGAAATTAGGAAGAAACAGGTCAGCGCCGCCGGACTCTGCATAACCCTAGTTCGCCGGAAAACTCAAAATTTCTCTCCCTCCGCCGTCATTAAAATATGGAGATCAAAGGGAAAGGTTAGGTAATCATATTACTCATCTCCTAAACCTTTTAAAAGCCTCAATTTCTTCTGTTTATGGAGATTTCACAAAATCTCCAAATCCGGGTGTCGGTTCGGACACGACAGAAACACCAACTTTTGAGGTTTCTCCCGATCACTACAGAGATCCAAACTTTAAGCAGTTTGTGCTGTTGGAAATACCTATATCACGAGATTCTATAGAATCCAACCAATCTTTTATCTGAATCATACACAGATTATGGTGGCCACGTCAACATAGACATTTGCACAGATTCGGGAACACATAAATAACATGAAATAATATCGATTCGATGTCGGTTTAGACCGAGACTTGAACCAGGCTCTGATACCACTGTAAGGAATCATCCATAAAAATATGGTGAAGCGGAAGCGACGATTCCTATGGGTTTCTTTAGAATCTGTCTCAATCGGAACCGAACGACGAAAACCGATCAAATCGGGTTCGAATATACCTGATAGGGATTCATATAATCCCATGAAGAGGAAGAAGATGAGCTTATCAAGCTCTTCAAACCGTTCAAGCATCCGGTCTCCAGCAATATCCACACGAACTTCATCCACAACAGGTTCTTCCTTCGCGCCGGCCTCGAGAACTCTTCCCGAACGGAGCTCCATCGACCATCGACACATTCTAGAGAGAGGAGGAGGTTGGGAGGAGGCTTGGGACGTGGTTTTCACACTTGTCTTGATGGGGTTTGGCTGAAACCATTAGTATTTATAGAGAATTATGGAATTTTTCATAAAAACTCAAAATCTCCATAAATTACGCCCTTGCCCTTGTACTTGTGGATAAGTCCTTTTGTGTGTGACCCACTAGGCCCAATAGCCTATTTGGTTGAGGCCTAAATAAAATATAACAATTCTATTTAATTTAATTAAATCCGTTATCCGATAACAGATTAATCGGCCTACCGATCATGAAGGGTACAAGCCACATCCCATGATCCCAAATGGCTATGGGGATAATCTCATCTCCATTGAGCCTTTTCATCATCAGTTATCACATAGATATAAACCCTCATCCATCCAATGTCCCGGTTGGAAAGGAGTACGGCATCGACTGTCAACTCCTTAGTGTACCGACTCTATAGGATCATGTACTCGGAATTGGATCAATTGGAAAACTCTTTTTTAAATTTTCCTATCTACCCTGGCCAGGGATTTAGAGTACTATCCCATAGGACATTCACTCTCACTTACTGAGAGTGGACGATCCCTTGTTGTCCACTCAATTGCCTCTATCGAATTTTCCTTGTTCTCGATCCATTACTATACTGGACCATCTAAATAGTGATCATAAGTCAATGGTCTAAGCACAAGTTCCACCCAGCAAGGCATCATTGGTGACTCAGGTCAAAGGTCCAACCATGCAACCGTGATGATAGAAAACCCTGATAGATAGTTCGGTAAGATACCTTTCAGGGTTTCTAATTCGGTCAGTTCAGTGAACTCATTCAACTAATGAGCACCTGTATGTGTATCTTAGTGTCTCCACACTAATGACCAATGAGATCGGTCGTCCTCATAACATGAGAAGACATCACATACACTAGTCTATCCGGATCCTTGATGTCCCGTCTCAAGTATCCTATGACTAGGAACATTTATATCAAATACCTCTAGATGATCAATCTCATTATCATGATTTCATCATGATTTAATCATCATTGTATTTGATCAAGAACTTCATTATGATATTCGCATATAATGAAGATTTGCCTAATTAATTGAATAAGATATATTTAGAAATGTTAAATCATATCATATATGATTGGCTTGTAGGGCATACATTTCTATCAACAAGAACTAGGTGAAAACCGTCCAAGAAGTGTGGCAACATCATTCTTTATCTGTAAACACTGCACACTAAAACCTCAAATTCAGATAGCGCCTCAAGATTAGGGGTGAGCATGGTTCGTTTTGATCTTATTTAGACCATGTTTTTCCAAACCGAACCAAACCAAATTGATTTCAATTTGGTTCGGTTCAGTTTGGTTTGGTTTAAATCAAAAATATAAAAAAATTATTATTATTTTACATATATATAATGATTTTTAAGTTAATAAAAATAAAAATAAATATTATTTTATTATAAAATTATTAAAATATTATTTTAATAATATATAATAGTTTTATATAATGTTTTAAGTAAAATTTCCATAAACAGTTTAGTTTGGTTTAAATCAGTTTGGAGGACTTCCAATCCGAACCAAACCAAAAGTGGTTCAAACCGAACCGAACCAAACATGCCAGTTTGGTTTAGTTTTTCGGTTTGAACCGTTTAATGCTCACCCCTACTCAAGATGTTCCAGCCATGTTCACTTGCCATCTTATGTGGAGTAGGAAACACTTCAATGCATGGTGACAACAACACAAAAGGGGAAGGGGAAGGGGCAACGAAAGAAGGCCCCTGTAGCATTACCATATACCACAATAGTAGGGCAAGTTGACACTACCAAGGCAAAGGTAGTTTTGGAGAAAATTCTAAAAGAATGTATGTTGTTCTATGAGGAATGACTTATGACCTTGCACACCAGGTTAATGTCATTTGTTGTCACTAACCCCCAATATGTTATCGTATTTATATGTTACTTATTGTATTGCAGGAATAGGGATGACAAAGCATGTGTCACTCGTTGAAATGCTAGTATATTCAATGGTGATGCCTATACACAAGTCAAATTTGACTAATTCATAGCATAAAACTCATATTTTATGGGGTAACATGTGTGATTTATCTTAGAATGATGGTGGGTCCTTTTAATGTTGATTTGGAGCTTTGCCAAATGAAATTGGATGTTTTCTAGAGTTTTTCGCACAAAGCCATAATTTCTGAGCGAAAGCCACATGTAAATGGTGTAAACATAGAAATGGGCTGGGTGAACAATGCCTAATGATTATGCATTGAATGTTGTGGTCAGATTCATGTTCCAGATAAGTTTTGTTTTATGCCGTGTCTTTTTGGTTAGCCGTTAGAATCATTCCGACCAGTATCGGATCTTCCGTTCACTATCCTAACTTCCAGATAAAATTATAAAGTTTTTAAAAGTGTGATGGCTGATTCATAGCTATAGAAATATTCTTTACCTGTTATCTTTCCAACGCAATAAATGACGTCTAAGTTCAGGAGTGTCCGCAGTGGCATCCGGAACACAGACACACAAAACTAGTCCCATGCGTCCTTGTCCTAGGACATATGTGCCTTAGCCTGAGGGCACATGGCCATGCACCCCCATCCTAAGGCACATGACCAAGTTCCCCCGATCGGGGGAATATTGGAACCAGTTTTTGATCAGAACTCTACCTTTGACCAAATCAGATCGAAATTTGGTCCTTTTTTTGAGAAAATACCATGTGCCCCGCCCTGGACTAGGGCACAAGGGCAGGGCACAGGGGCATGTTTTTTAGCACCAGATTGAGATGACCATTTCATATAAATTGAGATGACCTCTGGTTGTTCTAGAGGCTAGTTGACGACCCCCTGGGCTTCTCAAGACATCCAAGCTCTCTCCTGCATTGATTTGATGATTTTTAGAGTGAGAATTTTGATTGTTTACAGAGAGAGAAGTCAATTTAGGAGAGAGGAAGGCCGGTGTATAGGTGATCTGCAAGGTCTTTCTTCTTCGGCTATTACAGTAGTGTGTGGATGTCTGCTGCCTGAGCCCTCAACATCAAAGTTCTTCCTCTCCAAGTCTTATTTTGTTTTCAATCAATGGCACGTGATTCTAAGTTACATAGGAAACTAAGCATCCATGAGTTAAGGATTCTTCTTCATCGACTGGCCGAATAAGGAGAAGCTTTAAGCCACACTCTTCCCGCTTAGGTACACACTGTCATTTTTATTGCATAAAGTGAAACCCACGGTTCTTGATGACCACATCATGTCTTAAGTTTTCTTCTTCTCATCCTCCTTCCACATGATCTGAACCATCTTTTCGGTGATCGAGCGACGCTGAGGGATGAAAGTTCGGGGATCAATGTGAGTGTGGGACGGAGGTGAGTTATTTTTTGTGTTTTCTTCACTTTCTTTCTCATCCCTCTTGAGGTGGCAATCCAAATTCACGGACCCTAAGAAAGAAAGCCCCATTTTCAGAGTCAACAGCTTTATGGCGACCACGGTGGGACAAGCAATGTCTTTAACCGTGGGTGCTTAGTGTTTCTTTGCAACTAGTTCTAGTTCTAGACCGGTTCCCGTGTGAGCCTTTACTTCTTTCCACCTTTCCTAATTTGATTACATATAAAATTTTATGATTTCACCCTTCTCTCATAAGATCTGAAGTGCCAAGTACCTCACTTAATTTCTGCCATTTTTCAGCCGGTTCCCATGTGAACCCACCTTTTGCTTTTAAAATCGGTTCCCGCGCGAACCAACTCTCTTCTACAAACCGGTTCCCACGTGAACCAAAATTTATTTTAAGCCATTCAAATCAGATTTTTCCATTTATTGCAGGTTATCTCACCCTAAAATTTTTCACCACGTGACCCTCCTTTTATTTTCAGTTGCCATTTAAATCGGTTCCCGCGTGAACCACCTTTTCCCACTTCAAATCGGTTCCCACGTGAACTAATTTCTTTCTTTACTTTAGTTCCCATGTGAAACAAACCTCTTTTATTAAGATCTATCCCTACTAAGATCATATTCTTATTCACCTTTAAATTGGCCCAACGTGGCCCTCCTTCAATCATTCAAACCAGTTCCTGCGTGAACTACTCATTTTCTACTCAAAAATCGGTTCCCACATGAACCATCTTCACCTTTTTTACCCCAGTTCCCATGTAAACCAACTTATTCTTACATCGGTCCCTGCGTGGACCACCTTGTTTTTTACTTGGTTATTAGATCTGAACCCTCTTCTTTCTATCACTTTTCACCACCTCCATTTGGCTCTCGTGAGAAACAAGGTCTAGATTCTAGTTTCTAGTTGCTTGTCTAGTTTCTACTTATTTGTCTTGTGTGCTTGCTTGTTTATTTAAGTTTATATTTTTCTTATTATTTGCATTATTACCTGATTGCATTCTCTGCTCCTTCTCTCTACCTTGTTCTTTCATATTTTTTTCTTTTGAGGTGGGAGCTCACTCTCTCATTTACCTTTTCCATCCAAAACACCCTCTTAGTGAATTTTGACCTCTCTTCTAGGATATTCTTTCCTAGTTGACTTGGTTGTCTTTCATCAAGGCCTCCGTAATTCCTCATACGTAGAGCATTCCTCTTCACGATTGAGTTGGTTGTACCACTTTCCAAAACCCGAAGTATACCAAGTTACCTACACGTGGTGCGATTGTGTGAAACCTAGGTCATTGGAGATTGGAGTTAAGATCCTAACTCATTTGTTGAGAGAACAATTCTTAAAAAATCCCTAAACCTAAGGTATAAACAAGAATCATTGTGTAATATTGTTTTCAAGTCTTTGCATCACTTGTTTGTCAAACAAAAATTCAAAAAACTAAAAATTTGCAAAATACTAAAACCATAAAAAGTTTTTTGTTTGTTTTGCCAACTCGTTTGTTTTAACCTCTTCTTGAAGTTGAAAGGTGACAATATAATTAAGGTTTAGAAGACATGTTGGAATGGCGGAACATGCTGAACATCAAGAGCACTAGATGGATCACCAACAAATTTCGTCAGACGGTCATATTAATCCCGTAATTGAGTCTAAAGCGCAACAATGTTAGCACCTAGAAGTGAGCACCTAACGCTCACTTTCTCTCAGGAGGAATTAGTAGATCCAAAGGTCAGGAGATATTCTTTGCATGTGGTTGTTGTCATTTATAATATTGAAGTAAAATCATGTTTGGTTGACACTGGAGCTTCCATTAATGTTATGCTGCCAGAAACCTTGTAGCTATATGGCATTTTTGAACAAGAAATCAAGCCCTCCTATGCCATGGTAACAGCCTATGACAACTTCAAGAAGTTTGCACATGGAGTGGTCACTCTAGAGGTTAAACTGAGACCATGTACGATCACAACTGATTTTTATGTCCTAGAATTGGATCCAACCTTTCGAGCTATACTCAGGAGGCCATACCTGGAAGCAATAGGAGCTGTGGCTTCAATAGACCACCAGTGCATAAAGTTTCCCTTAAAGGGACAAGTGGTCAAAGTGACTAGCATGCCTGTAAGGGACGAGATGAATGATGCTTCTTTTACATCACCCCTAGGATTATCAATACAACCCCAGATCTCAGTGGAAGAGTTGTTAAAAGTTGGATGCATGACTGCCTCTCTGCCAGACATTGTGGGATGGCGGATGATGATGAAATTGGGTTATCAACCTAGAAAAGGTTTGGGCAAGGATCTTCAAGGCATTACTCAACCGATTGAAACTGTGAAGAGGCCACGTAGGTAAGGGTTGGGATATGAAGAAGATTTCATCCCAAGGAGGGTCATCTAGCCAGGATATACCATGAGACTCCATGCATTCTTTAACAAAGGGGAAACCATGATGATGGCTGAAGATGACAAAGGATCAATTACAGCTATTAAGAGAAGGAAGGCTCTAGATGAAGAAGAAGACTTGGGAGATTTATGCTTGTCATTAACGTGCCTATTTTCTACCGAGGAAGAGCACCAAGAACCACACAAGGGTAGATGAATTTTGGATCATCTGGTTGAGCAAACTACCACCCAAGTCAGAACCATCCCATAAGGCCTAAATACAACAATATAATGTGTAAACCTCGTGCCATTATTCTTGGATTTGTTGGATGGGCTTCCATGCCCACTTTCTTTCACCAAACCAACAACTCACTTTGGGTCTATGTGCCCTTTCCAGCCATCCATTCTCACTGGGCCTACTTGCCTATGTACTTCCCTTGTCAACTTCTGGACTGAGGGCATTTTCCAGCATGGGCTCACATGCCCATCCATATCTAGAGCTGGGTCCATGTACCCATTTACATTTCTCATAATTTTTTGGCTCATGTGCCCATTTTATGTTAGCATTGGGCCCATGAACCCCTTTTACTTTTTTATTCTTAAGTTTTTCTCTTTGTTAATTCTGTCAATGTTTGCTAAGTCTCGAGTCATTTTGACTCATTCTGTCTTTTTACTCAAAAATCCCAAAAAAAGACGTCTACTCTGAAACTCACATTTCCATCGAGGAGATGTCTCTACTCGGCCCGGAGGGTGCTCCCAATTAGGGATCCCTCTTCTCTGAATCATTGACCGATTTACTCGTTCCTCCCCCCATTGTAAATACCATCCTTCTAGCTTTGTCTTTAGTAGGTCATGTTAGGTTAGAAAATAGGAAAGTCAAAGGTAAATGAGTTCTATATAGATATCTACAACAATTGGCATAAAAATACATAGAGTATACAAGGTTGCCAAACTTTTTAGAGAATGCTATCTAGCTAGATGAAATTCGATATGAGGATGAGCATAGCATAGATCATACCTTGGAAGTATACAAGGTAGTATCAGAGAAGGATCCTGAATATGAGGATGAAATCAAGGACTTGGCTAATGCATATGCTTTTGGACTTAGAAGATTTGAAGAACCATCAACCACAGGGAATGAACCAACCAAGGAAATGAATTTAGGAACCCTATAAGATCCTAAGACAATCCCCATTAGTGCAAACTTCACTTCCTTAGAAAAACAACATTTGATCAGAGTTTTGGAAGAATACAAGAACATGTTCACATGGACATATGAAGACATGCCGGGAATAGATAATTCATTGGTTGAAGATAGATTAACTTTGAAACCTGGAACTACCCTGGTTAATCAAAAGCTCAAGAAGTTTCACCTTGATATTTCACTCAAAATGAAAGAAGAGGTCAAAAAATTACATCAGGCAAAATTTATTAAAGTTGTCCTTTATCTACAGTGAGTGGCTAACATAGTCCCTGTCATGAAGAAGGATGGACGGGTTTAGATTTGCATAGATTTTAGGGACTTAAACCAAGCATGTCCTAAGGATGATTTCCCTTTACCTCATATCGATGTTTTGGTTGATAACACAGCGGGATATGTAATGCTCTCATTTATGGATGGTTATTCTGGATACAATCAAATCCGATTAGCTGAGGAGGACCAAGAGAATATCTCTTTCACTACACCTTGGGGAACATATTGCTATGTTGTCATGCCCTTTGGGTTGAAGAATGCTAGTGCTACATATCAGAGGGCTGTGATAGCTATCTTTCATGACATGATGCACACTCTTGTAGAGGTGTATGTGAACGATTTGATCATCAAGTCCAAGAGTCGGGAAGATCATTTTGAAGTACTAAGGAGAGTTTTGCAATGAGCTACAGAATACATGCTGAAAATGAATCCCAAGAAGTGTACATTTGGTGTTTCATCATAAAAGTTTTTAGGGTTCATAGTAAGCGAAAGCAGCATAGAGATCGAACCAAACAAGACCAAGGCAATCAATGGTATGCCTCCCCTGAAGAATATGAATGAGCTTCGAAGATTGATTGGGAGACTACAATTTGTTCGCCAGTTTATCTCACTACATTCTCAAAGGTGTAAACCTTTTTATAAGTTAATCAAGGTGGGGGCTGAGTTTAAATGAGATTCGAAGTGCTAGGAAGCATTTGATGGGTTGAAAACATATCTGGAAAGTCCCCTGTCCACTCCAAAAATTCGATGGGGCCTCTCCTTTCTAGGGAAGTCCGCGAATCCAGATCGTCACCTCAATAGGGGATGAGAAAGAAAGGATGAAAACACGGAAAGCAACTCTCACCTCGGTCCCACACTCACATTGATCCCGGAACTTTCATCCCTTGGGGTCGCTCGATCACCAAAGAGACAGTTTGGGTCATGTGGGAGGAGGATAAGAAGTAGAAAATTAAGACATGTGGTCGCCAAGAACCGCGGTTTCCGATTTATGAAATTAAAGATGACCGTGTCCTTAGCGTGAAGAATGCAGGTCAAAGCTTCTCCTTCTTCGGCCGGCCGATGAAGAAGAGTCCTCAACACGGTGGGTGCTTGATGTTTTGTGCAACTAGACAAACAAACAAGTGAAAAAGACAATTAGAACTAAACAAAGTGGAGTATATGTAAATAAAATGACATTAAACACACAACTGACTAGAAACTGACCGGATTTGGGTTATCTCTATCCCCTCTTTTTTTATTTTCGGATTAAAAGACTAAAACTTATTGCAAAAAAATATAAAAAAATAATAATAGGATGGATAATCATGAAACAAAGAGATAGGAAAAAGAACATAAAGATTCTGAATAGAATAGAGAGAGATATGGCCAAATATGGGTTGCCGAAAAAGCCCAGCAGCAGTCCAGGATCTGCTAGGCGCGACATTGCTTCTGCGCTCATCACGACCAGCCCCGACCTCATAATCAAGTTATGTAAATTATAAACTGAAGAATACTTGAGTAGGAAGAACTTTGATGAAGAGAGATCAGGAAGAAGACGTCCACACGCTTCTGTAGAGGCTGAAGAAGAAAGACCTGATAGATCACCTACATACTAGCCTTCCTCTCTCTTGAACCAACTTCTCTCTCTCTAAAAACTCAAAATTCTCTTTCTAAAAATTACAAAATCGATGCAGGAGGGATCTTGGATCTCTTTATATGCCCGGGGGGTCATGCACATGCCTTTGGAATGACCAGAATCGGAGTTTATTTATAGGAGAATGACAGGTCTTATCAACACTAAAAAATAGGGCACCTTGCGCCCTACCTTAGGGCGCATGTGCCCTGATGCAAGGCGCATGTACCCCACTGAGGGGCGCATGTGCCTCCTGATAGAAATGTATGCCCTACAAGCCAATCATATGTGATATGATTTTACATTTCTTGTAATATCTTATTCAGTATAAATAGCATATTCTTCATTACTTGCACTATTTAGATGCGTCTATCGTAATGAAGTCCTAGGTTACATGCAATGATGATTGAATCATGATGAGATCATGATAATGAGATCAATCATCTAGAAGCATGTACCCTAAATGTTCCTAGTCGTAGGATCCTCGAGATGGGACATCAAGGATCCAGTAAGACTAGTGTATATGATATCTTCTCATATGATGAGAATGACCGATCTCACTGGTCATTAGTGTGGAGACACTGAGATACATGTACAGGTGCTCATTAGAGTAATGAGTTCATCGAATCGACCATTATAGAATCCCTGAATGGTATCTTACCGAACTGTCGATCAGGGTATTCTTTCATCACGGTTGCACGGTTGGATCTTTGACCTGAGTCGCCAAAGATGTCTTGCCGGGCGTACCATGTACTTTGACTATTGACTTATGGATCACTTAGTATCGTGGTCCTGTATAGTTAATGGATTGGGTATGTGGGAAACCCGGTGGAGGCAATTGAGCAGACAATAGGGGATCGTCCACTATCGGTAGGAGAGAGAGAATGTCCTATGGATAGTACTCTAAATCCTTGGCCAAGGTAGATAGGATAATTGGAAAAAGAGTTTTCCAATTGATCCAATTACGAGTACAAGATTCCATAGTGTCGGTATATTTAGGAGTTGTGAATCAATGCCGTACTCCTATCCGACCAGGACATTGAATGGACGAAGTTTTATATCCGTGTGGTAACCGATGATGGAAAGGCTCTTTGGAGAGGAGTTTATCCCCGAAGCCGTTTGGGATCATAGGCTGTGGCTTGTACCCCTCATGATCGGTAGGTCGTTAAATCTATTATGAGATAATAGATTTAATTTAAAAGAAGTTGTTCTTTTAATTAGGCCTCAACCAAATGAGCTATTGGGCCTAGTGGGTCACACACATAAGGGCTAATCCATAAGTTTGGGGGCAAGGGTGTAAATATAGAGAAAGCGGGGGTTTTTGTGAAAAACTCCAAATTCTCTATATAATAGCGAATTAAGCATGAGCCCCACAAGCCAAGGCTTCAAAATTCGTCCCTACCTCTCTCCTTCATGTTTTTCTATGTTGGAGGCCGTCGAGAGTCGATGGGACTTCATCTTAGGCGAGTCGGAAGGTCCGACGTGAAGGAGAACCCAACTATGGAGGCGGCTCATGTGGATACGACTAGAGGCCGCACACATGAGTGGCTGAACGAGCGTGAGAACGCTCGATCTTCTCCGATCTTTAGGGATTATTTGAATCCCACAAAGGTACGTATTCGAAATCGTTTCGTATACCGGTTTTATCGACGTTGTTCGGTTTCGATCGAGACCAAGACACTGATATACATGGAATCGAATTATTCCGCTGCGCCAATCTGATTGGAACGATTCCCCAACAGTGGTATCAGAGCCAGGTTGAAGTCTCGTTCGATTCCGACGTCGTTTCGACGTCGTTTAATATATTTTATGTTTTCCCGAATCTGTACAAACGTCCATCTTGACGGAGTAACCATAAATCGTATGTGATACGTTTTGGAGATTGGTTGCCTCTGAATGAATCTCGTGACAAAGGGCTTTGCAACGCCGCAAACCGTTCGAATTTTGGACCACCGGAGAGTCCGGTAGAGGAACTGAAAGATGGTGATTTCGTTTTACGGAATTCACCGGTTCGATTTGGGGATTTCTTGAGATCTTCTTCCATAGAGACATTTGATGTCTAATAGATGGCTTAGAAGATAGGTAATACGATTACCAAGAGTTTCTAATCATTATTTTGCTTCGAACGGCACCATCGGAGGTCGATTCAGAGTTTTTCCGAGGGGAGAAACTTTAGGGCCGGCGACGCTTCTTTCCTATTTTCCTATTGATTGTGATTTTTTCACGGAAAGAAAATAGTATCTTTGGATTCATTGTTCGATTTAGAATCGACTTACTATTTTTTGGAATTTTTAGGAGACTGGAAAGTCCAGATCTTGGAAGGTCTTGCCATTCCCTCCATTGTCATCGTTTCTCTGCGTTGTCGGGCGGGGAAGACGACCGACGGGACCCGATAAGAGGATCCGTCGGCGCCGGTCAACGCGCTTTGCACGCGGTTTGACCGCGGACGCCGCGCGCGGTTGGCGCGCCCGCGCTCGTTCAAAAAAAAAAAAAAATTTGAACTGCCGCTCACGGGGCTTGCAGGCGCGCGCCTGCGGCGCGCGGGAGGCGCTGTGCGCCGGCGCACGGATGGCGCAATGCGCCCAGCCCTTAATTTTGATTTAAAATTGTTTTAAATCAAAATAAAATCCTAAAAATGCCATAAAAATTTCAGAAAATTTTTGAAACATTCTGAAATATCATATAATAGATTATCAAAGTGTTTGATGATCTTTTATATGGTTTTGAGCTCCATTGTCATAGATTCATTCATTGTTAAGTTTTTAAAATTGTTTTAAAAACCTAACTTGAGAAATTAATGTCTAAATTAATTCTATAAAATATGATTCTTCAGAATGATGATTAGGACATTTATTTGGCACTTTGTATAGTTTTGAGAATACATATATTGTCCAAATTGTTTGGAGTTACTTGTTTATGCCACATAAATTGTTTATATGTTATTTCATGTTATTTACTTCATGAATAATTCGACAAGCATGAAATTGAGAATTTTAAAACATATGATGTATATTTTTATGATATAATAATTATATCATATAATTACCACGTATTCGCACTATGTTCATGTGATGACATGTATGTGTGAATGTTTGGATGATCATGGACTAAGTGTATGTCATGTGATGATGCTTGTTTAAAGTTGGCATGTAATTAAGGGCCTACGTGCCTAATCTTCTCTCTTATCAATTCTGATTGTATATTCTACCTCCCTCTAAAATGTACTCCCCTTGATTAAGATCAAGGTTTCTTATTTGATTAATGTACATTTATGGGTCTGCGTACCCATAATGCTCTTGTAATGACAAGAAGACCGATCGAGGTGGAGAAGAGAGAGGAATGCAAGGAGAAGAGTTCTTCAAGGCATGATAATGGCTTGTCAACACCGGCATAGGATGTTGAATCCTTTAGTGCATACCGATCTGGCTCCGGTCATGCATTAATGTGATGAAAGTCCATGATCATCTATTTAAATTTTGCATATTTGATATGTATGTGTGTGTGCTAGATACCTTAGATATATGGTATTCAAAGGTATTCATATTTATATGTAGAACATACTATGATGAGACTAAAATAAAAACCCCTCCTCGTTTAAATTAGGTTGATATGCGTGAGACATTAAGAATGAGTCACGTAGCCTTCCGTTGTTATGGTCTCGATGAGCCAATCTTAGATTGGGTGAGTTTGTTGTGTTTTCCACAAGGCTCACTCAGCAAGGGATTGGTGATCGTGGCCAAGGCTTAAAGCCGAACCTTGGGGTGGACCATTGGCATGGCCTTGTTGTGTTTCCCACAAGGGCTGTGTTGATAATCCATACCCATAACGTAACAAGCGGATTTGACCTAACTAGAGTATATGACTTGTTGTGTTTCCCACAAGGTCATGACTCTAGAGGCTAAATGACTAAGAGTTGCAAGAGTTGCAACTGGCAAAAGTTGCCTACCTATTAAGTATGGGATGACTTGTTGTGTTTTCCACAAGGTCGTCACCATAAGGTTAATAGGGTCTTAGTCCCCACTAGGATATCATCATGTTATCCCGTCTTTGCATAATAAGGGTTATGCAAATTCGTCGAAATTAGTGGGAGCATAAATTAGGATAAAAGACCATATCTTAATTTACATTGAATATCTGCAATGTTTTCTAAATAAAATTATATCTCCGTTATAGTAACCATCAGTTATCTTGCATACTTGAAGTCATTAGGCTTATTTATATTAACTTCCTTGACTGGTTTAGAATCATGAGAAGTGTTCTCATGGTTGACTATGTAACTAACCTACTTGGGAAGTGGGTGCCTACTAATCATCTAATGTAGTAAGAGAAGATGAGATCTTCATCTCATTAGAAAGATGTATTGCTTGCCTTACACTCAATGTTAGTCTCTATATGAAGTTTAGAGGCAACATAGATAGATGGATATGAGATCTATCATGACTCATGGTGATGAGCAAATTTAAGGCAAGATTAAAATAACAATACATGTTCAATACTTCTTGTTGGTAAGACCAATGAAAAGAAGTAAGATCATTATATGAGAAAATGAAGGCATAGATAAAAGTCAAGAAGTTGGTCGAGGATATTAAGCCCAAATAAGACATAGGATTTCTCTTCTACTATCATGATGATGATTGGTGGAAAGTATATTGAATATATATTGCAAATATGGAGGAGCTTGAGAAGCTTCTGGCATCTCAGTCATTGACTTACTTGTCATACACATATACACATAAAGTATAAGATACTATTTTTGTATATTATAGTATAAGATACTAAACATATGTCTTATGGTATTAGATACCAGATGTGTGTATCTTGTATGAGATATTAGATATACATATCTTCTATAAGATCTTATATATATGCATTTATTGGTATGAGATACTAAATATACATCTTATATCTACAAAGGTTGCAGATAATGACAAGTAAATGAAGGCTTGACGTATAAAGATTAACCTACATATACAAATGGTGCAAGAGTTGTATCATTGATAGTGGGAGGTACAAATCTTTAATAGCCTTTTGGGGTGTCCTTATATTGAAGATTGTTGGTTTTATCCATTTAAATGAACAATATTGATATTTCCTACTTGAATAAATGTTGATTTATTTTGAGTTATGGAAATGATAATTGTTCTAAGATTATGAATGGCAAAATGTTTGCTAGTGGGAGCTTAGTAAATAATTTACTCATATGAGATATGGAAGCTCTTATGGTATGTGTGAATGCTCCTCTTAGGAGGAAATGAGTTGATATAGATCAATCTATTTCTTTAGCTTAATATAGACATTGTCATATCAATGAGAAAAGACTTAAGAAGTTCCATATAGATGGAAACATAAAGGCAAATGATTTTGAATCATTAACCAAATATGAGTCTTATCTCATTGAAAAATGACTATCTCTCCATTTACTAGAAATGAAGGGTGGACCAAGGAGTTAATAGAACTCATACATTTGGATGTGTATTGGTCTGTGTCTATTAAGGCTAAAGATGGACATTCTTACTTCATCCTTAATAGATAATTTCTCTAGGCATAGATATGTGTGCTTGTGAAGTACAAATATGAGACTTTGAGAAATTGTCTAAGGTAATAAATGAAGTAAAGAATAAATGGAAAGAGTATTAAAGCTTTTTGATTAGGTCAAGGAGTGAAATACTTAAGTACTAGATTCACACATCATTTGAAGGATAATACAACTTTTCTTTAATGAACATCTCCCTAAAACCCTTAGCTTACTTGAGTAGTAGAAACAAGGGTGATTGTGTCATGTGTGACATGACACAAGTAATGACAACCTTTGCAATATCTTCCTTGTCTATTTAGGGCTAAGCACTCAATATAACCACTTTGTGTTGGTACCTTCTAATTTATTCTGATTATTTCATATATGATATGGATAAAGGGGTTATCTCTTGATCTTAAGTTAGTTAAGATTTCGGAATGTCCGGCCAAGATGAAGATGTGTAACCCATAATAATTAGAATATAAGATAGGAAGTGTAGACTTGTGGAATATCCTAAGGAAACATAAGGATATTTAAATATACCACTTTATGAGATAAAAGGTATGTGTTTCACAATTTACTATATTCCTAGAGGAAGAGTTCCTCTTTGAGAAAAATAGTGGGAGCAAGGAATTTCTGGAAGGTGTTCCAGACCCACAACCCAAAGACACTTCTATTAAGGTACTGATTTATAATAGCACGCATCATAGGTCTTTAATTGTGCCAATTCAACTTTGTAGATATGTGAGACATATCTTTAATGGAAGAAAATAAGTACAATAAAGTACGGATGTTGATCCAAAGACCTTTGAAAGGCAATATGAGATATTGATTCTAAAATAGAAGGAGACAATAAAATCTATAATAATATCCATCTATTTTAGCCAAGTTCGGAACTTGGTGGATCCACCTGAGGGTAAAGTACCCATTAGGTGTAAATGAAATGATAAGATGGATAGGAGTGAATTTGAAGGTGAGACCTTCAAGGCATGGATGATTGAAAAGGCATCATCTAAGTTAAGGAGTTGACCTTGATGATATCTTTTAACCATTGCCATATTCAATCCATTTAGATTTTATTAGTACACATTATGACTATGAGATATGTCAATTAGGATGTTAAGATAAAATTTCTCCAATGGTGAAATTTAAGGGGATGTGTATATGATACAACCTCTGTTGTATATGATACAACTTGAGGGATGTGAGTCCCAAAACATCCAAAGAATGTGTACACATTGGTAATGTCCATTCATGGACTACAACAACATTCTCAACCTTGGAATATAAGATTTGATAAGATTGAATCTTATGACTTCATTTGGAATGAAGAAGAACCTTGTGTGCATAAAAATGCTAGTGGGAGTGCTATTGCATTTTAGACATTTTACATTGATGGCATACTACTCATTATGAATGATGTAAGTATGTTATTATCCATGAAGCCTAACTATAAAAATGAATCCTCCATAATTATTCTGGGAAAAGCTTCCTAAGGATTTAGGTCTATGGAGATAGATCTAAAAGGGATGCTTGGCTTGACCCATTTATTGTACATAGATACCGTAGTCAAAGGGTTTGACATGAAAAACTCCTATAGAGGTGCCTTGCCCATAAGATATGGAGTTTATCTCTTTTAAAGAGATATATAATACATGAATATAGTCTCTTATGCCATAGTCATAGGGTCTATCATGTATACTATGTACATAGCCTAATGTGATGAGTACTTTAAGTGTTATGAGTAATCATCACGCAAATCCAAGTGAGAGTCACTGGATAGTTGAGAAGTATATCCTTAAGAACTTGTGAAGTACTAAGGATGCATTTCGAGTATGGAGGATAGGATTGGAAGTTTGAGTTAGACTTAAACTTCTAGTTACATATGACTGGTAGCTAGGGTACATGTTTACCCAGATGGTGGTGCAGTGAGCTGGAAAAGTTCCATGCTATAAACACTGTAGATTTTACAAATCATAATTGCTGCCGACTGCTTATGAAGTAGTCTAGATGAAGGAGTTCATCTTATATTAGAGAGTTGTCTCTAATATCTTTGATAATGTACCATTATTTTGTGATAATGGTGGATCATTACTTTTGTAGTGGAGCCTTTGTCTCATCAGAAGTTTAAACACTTCTGTGGCAATACTACTTGATCAGAGTGGCTGCAACTCAAAGAGATATAATTAAAGATAGAGTATCTTAAACTATAAACATTGCAGATCCACTAATTAAGGCCCTGACTCAAAGTGTGTTTGAGGGTCACCTTGGGCTGATGGAGATCAGACATGTGGGTGATTGGCTTTAGTGCAAGTGGGAGATTGATAGAAATGTATGCCCTACAAGCCAATCATATGTGATATGATTTTATATTTCTTGTAATATCTTATTCAATATTAATGGTATTTTCTTCATTAGTTGTACTATCTAAATGCGTCTATCGTAATGAAGTCCTAAGTTACATGCAATGATGATTGAATCATGATGAGATCATGATAATGAGATCAATCATCTAGAAGCATGTACCCTAAATGTTCCTAGTCGTAGGATCCTCGAGATGGGACATCAAGGATCCAGTAAGACTAGTGTATATGATATCTTCTCATATGATGAGAATGACCGATCTCACTGGTCATTAGTGTGGAGACACTGAGATACATGTACAGGTGCTCATTAGAGTAATGAGTTCACTGAACTGACCATTATAGAATCCCTGAATGGTATCTTACCGAACTGTCGATCAGGGTATTCTTTCATCACGGTTGCACGGTTGGATCTTTGACCTGAGTCGCCAAAGATGTCTTGCCGGGCGTACCATGTACTTTGACTATTGACTTATGGATCACTTAGTATTGTGGTCCTGTATAGTTAATGGATTGGGTATGTGGGAAACCCGGTGGAGGCAATTGAGCGGACAATAGGGGATCGTCCACTCTCGGTAGGAGAGAGAGAATGTCCTATGGATAGTACTCTAAATCCTTGGCCAAGGTAGATAGGATAATTGGAAAAAGAGTTTTCCAATTGATCCAATTACGAGTACAAGATTCCATAGGGTCGGTATATTTAGGAGTTGACAGTCAATGCCGTACTCCTATCCGACCGGGACGTTGAATGGACGAAGTTTTATATCCGTGTGGTAACCGATGATGGAAAGGCTCTTTGGAGAGGAGTTTATCCCCGAAGCCGTTAGGGATCATAGGATGTGGCTTGTACCCTTCATGATCGGTAGGCCGTTAAATATATTATGAGATAATAGATTTAATTTAAAAGAAGTTGTTCTTTTAATTAGGCCTCAACCAAATGAGCTATTGGGCCTAGTGGGTCACACACATAAGGGCTAATCCATAAGTTTGGGGGCAAGGGTGTAAATATAGAGAAAGCAGGGGTTTTTGTGAAAAACTCCAAATTCTCTATATAATAGCGAATTGAGCATGAGCCCCACAAGCCAAGGCTTCAAAATTCGTCCCTACCTCTCTCCTTCACGTTTTCCCATGCTGGAGGCCGTCGAGAGTCGATGGGACTTCATCCAGGGCGAGTCGGAAGGTCCGACGCGAAGGAGAACCCGACTATGGAGGCGGCTCGTGTGGATACGACTAGAGGCCGCACACTTGAGTGGCTGAACGAGCGTGAGAACGCTCGATCTTCTCCGATCTTTAGGGATTATTTGAATCCCACAAAGGTACGTATTCGAAATCGTTTCGTATACCGGTTTTATCGACGTTGTTCGGTTTCGATCGAGACCAAGATACTGATATACATGGAATCGAATTATTCTGCTGCGCCAATCTGATTGGAACGAGTCCCCAACACCTCCTAGTGGGGGCACATCCAATCCATTCAAAATTTTAGGTCTTATCCGGTCAAAAAATTCGATCTGATCTGTTCAGAGGTAGAGTCCGGGTGAAAAACTGGTTCCCTCGTGCCCTCGATCGGGGACACAAGTCCACGTGCCTCAGGGGTTGGGCGCATGGCCACGTGCCCTGGGTCCTGGGTGCATGTGCCCAGGGACCCGGGCGAATGGGACTCTCTGCGCGTCCTTCTTCCAGAAGCCATTGCGGACACTCCCGAACTTGGAATTCGATGCTGTTTGTTGCGTTGGAAATGTAACATGCCGAAGAAGCTCTCTATAGCATTGGATCAGACATCAAACCCTAAAAAGCTTCAGAATTTTTTCCGTAAGTTAGGACAATGAACAGAAGATCCGATACTGGTCAAAATGACTCCGATGGCAACCGGAAACGCACGGTATGCAACAAAACTTGTCTGGAGTGTGAATCTGACCATAACCTTCAATGCATTATCATTAGGCATTGGTCATTCAGCCAATTTCCATATTTACACAATTTACGTGTGGCTTTCGCTCTAAAACTATGGCTTATTGCGGAAAACTTCAGAAAACATCTAATTTCGTTCGGCAAAGCTCCAAATGAACTTTAAAAGACCTAACATTATTCTAAGGTCAATCACACATGTTAACCAATAAAACATGAGTTTTATGTTCTGAATTAGGCGAATTTGGCATGTCTACATCTTGCCTCGCCTTGATGTTGACTTTGTAAGGGAGTGGCATGTAATGAAGCGGAGTGATTCAGAGTGAACTGTAATAGAATGCAAGTGAACGTAGATGAATGTAGCGAAATGGAATGGTGATGGACTGAAAAGGTGGCATCAAGGTGTAGATATAGACACGCTTATCTACCTGATCCAGCAAAATGAATCTTTCTAAGTATTCTAGATCACTTTCATGTTCCATCAAAACCTCACATAATTGATTGGTAAAAGACATGCCATTGGAACGAGAGATGAATAAAGGATAAAGGTATTGCACTCACAACTAGCTTCTAGAGATTAAAGCTCAACTAACTGTAGCTCTTATTATTTTTCATGGCATATGGCAAGTCCATAAACCACCTCTTCTGAAATAAGGAGCAGCATGAAACATTTCGAACCCCAACATCATGATCCTTATTTTAGAGTAACATAAGATTTGATAACCTAATCATATTTTTCATTCCAATCTAATCACTTATTTAGCTGGATTGGTCCAGTCTGAATGGTTCGGCTCAAGTCAGCTAACTCGGGCCAACCCAAATTGCCCAAGTCACCCTGGTCGCTTAGTGCTAGAAGCTGATCTCAAATTGTATATGGTCCGATCAAATCCAAGCAATCTGAGGCAGGTTAGGCCTGACCTACCTACACCCAACGTTCCTTCGTCCTAGAATTTGACATCCTCCCAACTCTAGTCATCTTCTTCTCTCTAACTCTGACAATTTCTCTTCAGCTCTCTATCCCTGTTCTGCGAAACGTTTGAGCTTGATCCACCTCTTTTCAGGATCTCCACCATTTTTCTTCTTCTCCCGTGACAATTACCTCTCGGAATCCCTCCTCTCTATCTTTGTGACTCTCTTTTCGAGAGACCTCTCCACGTGACGTCCATGACTCCCTTGCCATCTTTTTTTCGAGAGGCTTCATCGATCGTTCATCATCTGTTTACAATAGTATAAAATAATTTGCAGATATTCCCGATGATTAGTAAGTTACAAATAAAATATCTTCATCGACCTATTGAAGCCTCTTCGTACCGGTGGAGGTTTCGCATATCATTTTTGACTCAGGTGGCAGTGGCATTTCTTTTTACTTAATGAAATATCTAAAATTTTAATTATCTCTAAACTCTCATGAAACACAAAATTTAAGTTATTCGTATCAGAAAATAAAAAAGTAAGGTGAACTACTTGAAGTTTAGATGTTTTTCAAGAAGTTAATGTAGTATTCAAACACTTTATCAATCATAATGAATGTTTAACTTCTAACCAATTCAAGGGTTAGTCATCAGCTAAGCCAAAACAAACTAACAGCAAATCCGCGAACTAAGGCCCAACGTTTCCACCATGAGAAGGATATGAATTGTTCTTATCCATAACAGTTGAATATGAATTACCTGCTTGTTTTATAAGTTTAGTTGCAAAATGAGGTGCCATTTTGTTCTACAATTGGGCTTTGGTTGATACAAAGTAGCTGACAAATACGATCTAATCATACTTAATTTTATGAATTTTTTTTTATTTTAGTTCACAGCAGCTAACTAATACTAGTAATAATAATGACATGTATCTACAAGTTAATAGCCATGGGTAAGCATGCGATGCAACTTGTGTTTGAATCCAATATAATATTGTTTGGTAACAACATGGAAGGAAATTAAGTTAGAAAGATCTGACATAGGACAAGCGCATCTACTAGAAAAGTCCTTGACTTATAGACAGATTTGACTAAGTTTCGTGTATCACATGAGAGGGAAGACCTTTTTATTATAAAAAAAATAAGAAAACGTATAATAACACAATATTTGAACAAAGTTGACCTTAAAGACTGAAAGGACTACCATGGTGGCTTGGTCTTTGCGTCACTTTTGTATCTCACAAAGTCAATGTTGCAAAAAGGTCATACATGAGATTTTGAAGATTATGCCAATGACCCAAAGATGTTACCAGAGAATAAAATATTACCATCATGTAAATATTAGATCTAAAACTAAGTTTGTAAATAGGGATGTCAATGGTTACCGATTATTCGATTATCCGATCCGTTCGTTAGTTAACGAACAGTTAAAAGATAGTTTAAATATTTCGAATAAATTATTCATGTTCATTTACCAATTAACCATTATCTTAGCAGATGCGGTCATACACCATAAACTTAACTCGAAAATTATTATCCATATTCGCTAATTTATATAGATTACAATGACTGACAATTTATGACATCTAAGCATATATATGTCCCATTTAGAAAATCTTATTGTCCTTAACTCTTCAATCAACCCTCCTCCCTGGGAACTCAACATTGGACAATTCATGCCCTGACGTCCAACAGTAATGTCTTCTTCATCTTCCACTTCTTAAAGGTGTAGTCCACGTACATGGCGATGGCTTCTTCCACTCTCACTGAATTTGACATCCCAAAAGACTTGCCATACTAGAGAAACTCATCGAATATGTGATCTGCCGAATGGTCGATGACAACACAAAATAGGAGTAGACACAACAGTTTCACTAGAAGATATTTCACTTTTGCTGCATATCGATTATCTCATGTTTTATGTTAGACATGTATTGTTTTGGATATGTAACTAAGATTTTTCTCTATCTCATATTTTATGTTACATATCTAATTATTTATTGTAGACTCAAAAATCATTTTTACTATACACTTGTAAATCATTTTTTATCTCATATTTTGTGTTAGATATATAATTAAAAATTTTCTTCTAGTACATTGTCATAAATAGATGCTTTTAATTGTAATATGTATTCTTTATGTGTTTCCAATGGTAAAATTATCTTTACTTCTTATTTTGTTGAGTTGTATCACACATATATTATCTTTTTATACATTTGATAATCATCCATTATCCGACCGTAAACCGTTTTTAAGCGGATAGAAAAATGTAGTTCGCGGATACGTCCGATACCGATAGTTAACGAACAACAAATAGATACACCTTTTACTTATAGGATACGGATACGAATAATACTATTATTCAACCTGTATCCAACCTGTTAATATCCCTATTTGTAAATATTAGATCTAAAACCAGGTTTATTGCCTACAAGCATAATTGTCAAGGTGCCCCCTAAGCAGCAAGGCACTTTTCCAATAGTGCCTTACCTGAGGCCAAAAAGGCACCCCCCTAGACGCTCAAGACATCCAAAACGCCCGCCTAAGCATCCAAGGTGCCCAGACAAGGCACCCTGAGTATTTTTACATGATTAAAAAAATAATTTTATAAATTTTACCCACTTGATATCTCTCACAATGGACATATTTAATGATAGTTTGAACATATTAATATATTTCACTATCACTTATAATGTCGCCCATATATACATTTTATAATCATAAATATGTTATATACTTAAATTTTATAAAAATCTATTTAACTCATTTCTCTTTGACATACACATCATATTTACTTATATACATAGATAAAACACTCATATTCCATTATAACATAAAAATATAATTATATTTATATATATTTTTATGTATCATAATTTTTTACTTAACTTTTTTTGAATACCACCTTGACCGTCTAGACGACGCCTAAACGGCCACCTTATCGTTTAAACGAAATTAGTACCCTTCAACATCTTGGACGTCTTGTCACCTTGACAACTATGCCTACAAGGATTAATAGAATGAACAGAATAGAACAGTCACCCGAAGTTAATGGGCAACATGAATTCTGAATGTTGTTCAGGCTTTCCAACTCCAAGTTGGGGGGAAACACAAAACAGGAGAAAGTGCCTCCTTCGCAAATGAGAAATTTAAGACGTCTTTATTTGTTCCCAGATGACCAAAAATATAAACCAGACTTGTAGAACTACAAAATCTAGCCTTATCAAGGTGGATTAAGATAAATCTCGTTGCTATTAATACACATCCACGAATAAAGACCATCTTCTCACCATCCCGTCAGAAGAAAAACCCTTGTCAGTACCCCTGAAGCAAACTTGGACGCAGCTCAAATAAGGCGGTAACTACGCCCCAAAAAGTCAACCATTGTCTGCCCTATCATATGCGTTAGATTTGTGTTTAGGCGCAAAGGTGAATCCCTCGGGAACCTTGCCTAGCAAGGTCTCAGATATACGAATCTGTACATGCAGGTTGACAATTCATGGTTAGTGGCAGGAATTGTTAACAAGTTTGCAGAGAAAGAACGAGAAGGCATTGAGATCTTACCCAGTCTGCAGCAGAATCTGACGCCATTAGGGTTTCAAGCTCGTCACGACCAAAGTAGCTGGGTGGGCGCCAGTTAAGTCGCTGTGGAACTACTTCCAGCAAGCCGACTGGTACATACCTGTGCGTGTAACTGAGCCACTCTAGCAGGAAGTGCCTCGTCGTTTCAACACCTGGCAATATGATAAGAATATATCATCTCTTGTACGGCACATATAACATGATGAAGGTGATGATGCTACATTACGCCCCGTTTGGTTAGAGTATTGAATTTCATCCTTTTAATTTTGTTATTATCATTAGATACATCTGCTTTGAGTTTGCGTGTACTGAATATCAAATATAATATGATATTAGTAGTTGATATCGTTGAATGGCGGGTCGTCATCCCAAACTGGTGCAATGTCCGAAGAAGTCAGTCAGTCAGAGGGGCGACCCGGGTTGCCAACCGCCAGTGTTGAGGGTGTATCTTGTGCCTCCAAGACCTATGGGCATGAAGAGCTATATAAGACCCCCAAGACACCTTACATCCCACACCCTCTCCCATTCTCTCTCACTCCCTCACTTCAGCAATCTAATTGCTCTCTCTCTAAAGTTCTTAATTTCTCTTCAAGACTGACTATAATCAGAAACCCACTTATTAAATCTCATATAAAAATGTGTTCAAATACCATGTTCACCGAACATTCTTATTTTTTATCAATATAATACATTAATTAAAATACAAGTTTCTTCGACTAACCAAAAGGGTAGATCATTGTTCATCGGGTTGGTTTGGGGCTGGGCTGGGTCATCTAACCAGGTTGGTTTTCCGGCTGACTAGTCCAACTCCGACCCGATCGGACTGGCCCGGCGACCAGCTGCCAACCGGATCGGGCTACCCTGCAGCGTGGGGGAGGCTCCAAAAGGGCCTATTTAAAGCCCCCAAAGGGCTTCTCTTCCCCCTCATTCACTCTCTCTTATTAAAATGTTCTCTAACTTCTATTGCTCTCTAATCTCAAGTTTACATTGTGTTAATTAATAAATAGTTAGTGTTAATCATTTAATTAGTAATAATTATTTTCTTAGTGTCAATCATTTAATTAGTATTGAAGACTTGCTTTTTAGTTGTGTTGTTATGTTCTTTTTTGTTTAATTGAGTTACTATTCTCATTTTTGAAGTAATATTATTGGATTCTTAAGTGTTATTATTTGATGTCTTCTCTAAAAGACTTCTCAATGGACCCGAAACAATCCAACTTAACTTCATTGCACCTTATTCGGAATGGAGCAAAGAAAAGTTCAATGCAAATATTACGATTAAATTATTGATGACAAAACTTATCGAATAAAACATCATATAAATAAGATGTGACACCATGCACACAAACTACACGAGGTACGAGTGCAATTTCAAACCCATTTACAAGCTTTAGAAAAGTTAAAAAGGAGCTTCAAAAGACATCATGACACCATCTATAAAGAAATTGTAGAACTGGCAAGATATTCGATACGGTACCAGATAAGTGTCCAGACGTCCTTTGATACGAAAGTTTCGATGATAGTATATTATCATTAATCTTTAATACTTCATATCAATATATATATATAACGATAAATACTTGATTATTATTTATTATAAATAGATGACTTAGTATAAGCAATGGAGGCAAACTACAAGTTGTATGTAGAGGAAAACATGTATCGGCATACCGACAGATTTATGGGGTCAAGATTCGGATAGTGAGAGTGGGAGTGGATATGAAAGTGGAAGAGAATCAAACATAGAGGAAGAGTAGGAAATTCACGATCTTACACGAGATAATGACTTAACAATAGGTCTCGTAGATCATGTCCTCACACGATTGCCACAAAACCAAATATCTATCAGCACAGTAATAAAGAATTTGAAGTTATCCAAGGAGAAGATCAGACAAACAACTAAGAGATGGTTCTTTTATATTAGCATATTGGTCAACGCCGTAAAGGGACCTTACCATGAGATAATGATCGACACCATAATCGACGTCGATAGGAGAGTGTTAAGATCAACACTGAAAGAGATATACAACACATATCTTTCAATGAAATACATTTGTACATATTTGGGATGAAAAGGGATGCATATTGATAACAAACGATTGTCCAGACGTCCTTTGATACGAAAGTTTCGATGATAGTATATTATCATTAATCTTTAATACTTCATATCAATATATATATATAACGATAAATACTTGATTATTATTTATTATAAATAGATGACTTAGTATAAGCAATGGAGGCAAACTACAAGTTGTATGTAGAGGAAAACATGTATCGGCATACCGACAGATTTATGGGGTCAAGATTCGGATAGTGAGAGTGGGAGTGGATATGAAAGTGGAAGAGAATCAAACATAGAGGAAGAGTAGGAAATTCACGATCTTACACGAGATAATGACTTAACAATAGGTCTCATAGATCATGTCCTCACACGATTGCCACAAAACCAAATATCTATCAGCACAGTAATAAAGAATTTGAAGTTATCCAAGGAGAAGATCAGACAAACAACTAAGAGATGGTTCTTTTATATTAGCATATTGGTCAACGCCGTAAAGGGACCTTACCATGAGATAATGATCGACACCATAATCGACGTCGATAGGAGAGTGTTAAGATCAACACTGAAAGAGATATACAACACATATCTTTCAATGAAATACATTTGTACATATTTGGGATGAAAAGGGATGCATATTGATAACAAATGATTGGACAAGTTAGTCTCGTTTAAATTTCACTTTTTAATCCACGTCTTAATCTTTTTTAAATTTAGATCTAATATATAATCTCGTTCTTAATAGGTATAACTATAAAGTCGATGATCAACTTCCTATTATATTGTCAAGTTGAGGTCATCTTCTGGAAGTCTGTGAATGCAATCTAGATAGGTAAAGAATGCGAGCTATCTATTTGAATTAATTGATGATATTGTCAAAAAGATAAAAGAATATCAAGTTGTCCAAGTAATTACCAATAATACAACTGCCCATAAAGCTGTCGGATAAATGTTGATTGTCAAAAGATCAAAATTATATTGGCACCATGCTCCACCCATTCCTTAGAGCTAATGTTAAAAGATATTTACAATGATCCACAAATTGAACAGATAGTTAAGATAGCCTAATATATTTCATCATTCAAATACAACTATAACTTCATCCTTAACCTAATGAGAGAATACATGAAAAAGTTAGAGCTTCTCCGACCTAGGGCAAGCCGGTTCGCTTTTTCGCTTTTTATTACATCTCTTTCGAGAGTTTAATGCAACAAAGGCATCTCTTTACCCAAATGATATTTTCATTGGGATGGGCTAGTTGGATAGCTAGAGCTAGTCTATCAGATGAAAGGAAAAGGAAAATGGTAGAGGAGACCATAGATAGTGAAGACTTTTGGCAAATTGTAAAGAAAATATTTGACATAATGTAACTATTAGTCAAAGTCAAAGTAGTATAAGGTACTTGTACAATGCAATTGAGTGAACCTAGAAAGAAATATTGAAGAAGATTTCAGACTTCAACAAGTGATGGGAAAACAGTAACCGTTGGTGGCAAAGAATATTGTAACATTATATATATGCAGCAGGTATGTTTTTTTATTAAGTCAAATGATATGTGTTAATTAAAATTCTTCTGTTTATACTTTATACCGGCAATAATCTTTTTTATTGTCAATTATCATGTCACTTTTTTAACTCAAGATATTATTATAATTTAATATTCAAACCTATTAATGAATTCCTAGATAGTGCCAAAGAGATAATTTACAAGATACTTGAGAATGATGATCGCTCAATTATAGCATACAACATGATACAACACTATAGAATGAGGTTATTTCATTTTGGAACATCAATAGTGCAACAAGTAGTTAAGGCCCTATTTGGTATGAAGATAAGGAGGGATAAACCTGGTTTATCCCTAATCCTCTGTTTGTTAGATGAAAAAATTTTAACTTAATCGAGTTTATCTTAAAACATGGGGATAATAATAGGGATAAACCATCCAGTCTAATAGAGGAGATAAACCTAGGTTCGGAAGGATATGCTCCCGATCGACTCTCTTTGCAACGATCGCGGTAGCACCAAGCAACAGCGGAAGCGCTCCAGGCAGCGGTAAACGCAGCGGCGTGATTGGGCGGCAGGCGGTGAAGTTGGACTTCTCTCCCTCCCCCACCTTCCGATTGTAGGCAATTGGCGACGTACGTCGATGTGACATGCCGAATTTGTTGTACGCGGGCACCTTACATCGTGCGGAGCAAATGATGCTAAGGTCGAACTCCAGTGGCCGATCTGTTGCCTCGAACAATGGGGAGTGATTGAGGGCCACCACTATGGCTAGACACCCATCGCAATATGTTGTCAAGGCCTTCTGACGCTTTCTGACGAATTTGTGGGTCTCCATCCCACTACAATAGGTGGCTGGCATTATCGTAGGAAAGGCGATAAGCTGGAAAGCTGTACACTGAGTACTCACAAGTAAATCCGGATAATATATAATATCTAGTTAAATATGTTAACATATTAGACAAAGTATTGAAAAGTAAATACCAATAATATATAATATTTTTGAATTCAAAATAAATATGGATAATGTATGACATCAAGTTAAATATGTTAAAAAATTAAATCAATAATTACTATTTTGTAATATGTGATAGGTGTATTCTTGACAAGATGTCAAAGTCTCTAAGAAGTAGATGGTTTCATACATTAAATTGTACTGATTTTCTTGACTATAATTTATATTTAATAAATATTTATATATTTATGACAAGATTATCCTCAAATTTATTATTGTTATGCCAAACATCAGATAGGTTATCCTAAAAATTTATACCAAGTCAAACCAAACATAGTGGGGATAGGGTTAGTCATAAGAAATGACTTATCCTTATCCCTTATATTTTTATCCCGATACCAAACAACGTAAGCATGTTTGGTACAAGGATAACTTAGGGATAAACCTAGTTTATCCCCATAAAATTTTGGTGCCAAACAGACTAAGGCCCTGTTTAGTATGAGGATAACCTAGGATAGATCTGGTTTATCCTCAATCTCCTGTTTGGTACACACTTAAATGAGTTTAACCTGGATTAAATTAATCCAGGTTATCCCCAAAATTAGGAATAAGTGCGGGGATAAATCATCCCACCTAATACTTGGGTTAAGTTGATCCTGAAATCACATTTGGGAGATACGACGTCCAGGGGGCGGGAGGCGCGCGGGGAGGGGGGGACTCCGGCGTCTGCGGGACGGGGGGCGAACACCGTGAGGGGGACTCGGCGTCTGCGGGGGGCGAGCACCGTCCGCGGGGGGAGGGGGCTAACGCCGGCGGGGGGGGGGGGGGGGGGGGGGGCACCTCTGCGGGGAGAGGCGGGGCGAACGCCGGCGGGGGGGACTCCGGGGGCGGAGGTGGAGAGACGGCGACGGGAGTATATGCAAAGTACTTGCCGCGTTGTGCTGTGCCCTGCCCGAGAGAGGGATCTGGCTCCCCTCTCTCGCGATCATCTGCGCCCATCCATGGCCGCCTGGAGATTCTCCACCGTTGAGATTTGAACCTTTCTGACAATCGATCGCGCGCGTCTGATTCTCGCAGCAGGCGAAGGCGACGCACCAGCGGGGGCAAATAAATGAGGGGAGTGGGGTTGCGAGGGGGCCTTCCCGTGGGCTGGCGATCCATCTTCTTCCTCGCGTCACGCAGATTATGGCCAATCGGTAGGAGCTATATGCATATACTACCCTTGTGGTTGTGGACGCCCCCTCCAGCGAGGCATGCAGCAGCATTGACCACAGGCAACCACCCCCCGCGGAGGCGGATGAGATTTGCCGGAGCCGGAGACGCCGTTATCCTCCTCCCTGTTCAGCGGTGGTACGGCCACTCCTGCCCCCTCCGCCGCCGTGTGCGTCGACGGACCCTTTCCGCCCCCCACCACCGGCGCAAGGAAAAAAAAGAAAAAAAGTAGATGTTTGGTTGTGAAATACAATTTTATGATTAAGAGTTATATTAAAATAAATTTAAGACACCCAACGACGTAGTAGAATTGTCCGAAATAGCAGAGAAGAGCGGAGATGAGGCACCTGTCCGGGGGGGGGTGAGCTCCGTCCGGCGGGGAGCACCGTCCGTTGGGGGCGGGGAACACACTTGCTCCCCGTTAATACATTCTGCCTAATAAATTACATTATTTATATTTTCAAGTTTATATTTTAAGTGTATTTTTATTTATATATTTAAATTATATTTTAAATTTATTATATAAATATGTAAGTGGATTAAGATGTTTATGAATATGTTATGAGTAATAAAATAAGATAATGTAAAAAATAAAGATAAAAATTTAAAGTTATCCTCGAATTTATTGTTAACATACCAAACATAGGATAGGATTATCCTTAAACTTATCATAAGTTAAACCAAACGTAACGAGGATAGGGTTAGTCACGAGGAATGGTTTATCCCTATCCTCATTAATTTTATCCCGATACCAAATGACGCCTAAGAGAATAAAAATACCCTCAAAATTATCCTCAAAGCTGAAATCCCAAATTATTCTCAAAGCTGAAAGTCAAAATCTCAAAAAAGTTAGGAACAGAAGTTTCAAATCAAGAAATCTTAAATATGAGAACAACAATACCAAAAATCTGATACGGAATTAAAATTTCCACACAATCCAAATACTAACAAATCTCAAATCTAAAATTCCTCAAACTTGAAACTCCGTCTAGCACAAAGAACTTAAAAGATAGGATCTAAAATAAGAAAATTTCAAATCTGAATACAAACATTGTCAAAAACTTGAAACCGGAATCAAAATATTGAAACGTCAAGCTCAAAGTCCCTTTGACCCAAATTCTAACAAATGTCAAATCCAAAAATCCTCGAATTCGAAACTTGAATTTTAAATCCCTTAACTTAAAAAGACCCAAATCTGAAAACTCACCATATCTCAAACTCAAATTAAAATCACACAAAATACAATACATTTGAAAGACAACAAATATGACAGATTGACAACCAAAACACCACAAAATGGAAAGGCATTAAGCCCAAAACATTAGATCAATCAAAAATCCCAAATCTAATAAGACAACAAATCTTAATAAAAAAACCAATCAAAACAAACCAAATCACAATTGAATGTTAATCAACCTAAACCAAACACAAAGCAATCACAAAGAAAAAAGACAATAAGTCTTAACTAAAACAACCCAAATCCCCAAATAAAACCTAAATCAAATCAAGCCAAATTCAAAACACTAAATTTGCATTCCATCTAGTTCATGGGGTCATTGCTTCCACATGTGTTTATTTTGTGGATGCATGTCATCTACGAATGGATTTGCTATGGAACTTAATCAAGGGTGTTGAAGTTCTTGCTCAATGTAATTAACATTATAACTTCGCAAGTTCGATGAGAAGTGGTCAACAAAAAAATTTTAAAGAATTCAACAACCTCAATATATATTTTTATTTATCAAGAATTAGTTAGTACTTCTAATGTGATATCACCTTTTTTCATAGTTGTCAAGCTAAACATGAATCGAAAATCTTTTCCAAACAGAAAAGCCATAAATTTTCAAAAATTTCAAGGTTACATCAGTAAGCCACGGGGATCATTTCCAGTATCAAATTTAGACAGGAATTAATGCTTGCATGTATTAGACTGAATTGGATCAAGCTCTTCGCAAGATAGGAAATAAATAAAAATATGAACCCACATACTTAAAAACAAAGAAGGTAAGAAAGGAGGAATAGCAAAGTTAATCAATGTTTATGATTCTTGACCAGGCTGAAGGTGGATCCAGGATCATAATCGACGAGAACCAGTGTTGACAGCCACCACATACACATCATGAATAGGAAAGATCAGAACGTATTAATGGGTTTTGTTAATCATATGAATACATAAAATAGTCATTCATTATATAGTTTATAGCATATGCAGAACCTTTCCCTTTGACTCATCTAGGATTCACTTTGTAAGAACTAGGAAATGCATCAAGAGAAAACCGAGACTTAAAGTACAACTCAGGCACAACCAGTGAACCAAAGATTCCAGAATCGGAATCGGACCAATTCCGACTCCGATTCCCAATAATTGGTTTGGCCAATTCCTGGGAAGGGAATCAATTTCAGAATAAACTGATTTTGATTCACAAGAATCGGTCTGAATCGGCTGATTCCTGAGAAGAGAATCGATTCCAGAATCATTTTCTCTATTTTCTTTTTCTTCGAAAAAATTCAAAGAAATCAGAAAAATATTTAGAAAATTAAGAAATTTCCTATAAAAATTTGTAAAAAAAAAGAAATGTAACATTTAGCATGCATGTACGTGTCGTGGTTCACGGAATCGGCCAAATCAGATCGGAATTAGCCAATTCCGAAATCATGTGAGAAGGTTTTGTGCCTTATTTCTTAGATAAGAATAAGATGTAATATCATAACAATAAGTTGTTAATAATTGTAACATTATAATAAGAGAACATACTAATAAACTTGAGAAGATGCTAATAACATGATAAAATACAAAAAGTAAAATAAAATGTAACATGATCACATAAAAATATAAAAATAAAAATATACATTTCTTGACACATTCACCAATATCCATGATTGGCCTTCATTCTCCTCTTCCTCTTGTTGTTCTTGTCACAACTGAGTTGTCCCCATTCTTCTTGTCAATGCTGATGCATATCTATATGAAAAAAACGCATTCACCATGTCACCCAAATCGTAAGGATCAGACTGTGACACGTAGGTAGACTTAGGTGGAGAAATCCACGGTCGCTGGGGATCATAAATATCTGGATAAACTAACTCCATATAATGATACTGCGGTGGTTGTTACTCCAGGCAGAAATATGACTTGTAAACTAGATGAGTCTAGAGCTGCTACACCTACTTCTGTTCTATGCACATCTTCCCCTCTTGTTGGTTGCATGGCCGGTATACACTCCTCGTCATCATCAACTGTGAAGTGAGAAGGAGCTTATGTACTAGAAACTGGGCTTACAGGACATCACTTAATGTTTACCTTCCTTCTCTTCACTTCTTCTACTATGTCTGATGTCCCACCACAACCCAAAGATTTTTTTCAACTACGAAAATCAGCCCATTTTTCGTGTTGTCACTTTTGTTTTCGTCCTACCTGGATTGTAAATAGGCTGGGTAGCTGGGGTTGGGGCTAGAGCTGAGGCTAAGGCTAGAGGCAACTATTGTACGGCTGCTGGGGCAAAAGATGGACCTGTCTGAGCCTGAGTAGGTGGAACATCCTCAGCCTCTACACCATCCAACTCTCCTTCTACCCATGTATAATCATTAGGATCAAACTCGGTTGAATGATCACTGGTTGCCCTCTCCTCTATCCAGGAAGCAAGTGCATGCTCCTTTTGAAATATCTAGTCCATGTCAACCTCCTCAAGTGGTAGTGATGCGGGACGAGGCGGGACGGACCGGCGACGCGGCGCTGCAGCGGACCGTGAAGGGGCTCAGAAGACCTAGAAATGCGGGAAACAAGCAAAATCGGACTTAAACCGGTCAAAAAGGGCCCAAAATGTGTCGAATCGTGCCCGAAACCCTCAAAACGGGCCTGAACCGGCCCCAAAATGGCTTGAACCGGCATGAACCGGCCCCAAACAGCTTGAACCGGCCGGTTTAAGGCCCAAACCGGCCTCTAGAGGGTCAAACCGGGCCGAACCGGCCCGGAACCGGCCTGAACCGGCGGTCGGGCCGGCCTAGGAGGCGAACCGGCGGCTTGGCTCGATGGCGGGCGAACCGGGCGGGCGGGAGGCGCGAACCGCTGCGCCGGCCGGCCGGGCGGAGGCGAACCGGCGCCGGTTCGCCCGGCCGAGACTTAGGGGTGGGGGGACGTGACCGGCGGCGGTTGGCGGCGGGGCGGGGAGACGCGGCCGGCGCCGTTGGCGCCGCGTACCCCCGTCGGGGTCTCGACCGCGAGCGGGCGCTCGCGAGGGCTTCGGCGCGCGCGGCCGACCGCGGGGGCCGGAGGCGGAGGCGGTCGCGGCCGGCGGAGGCCGCCGTCTCCGGAGGGGAAGGGGAGCCGGTGGGGCTCCATCGCCGCCGTCGACGCCGGCGACACGGGGGGGCGTCTTCGAGCGCGGGGGGGTTCACGCGGAGTCGTCCGCGGCGGCCGCGGCGGGCGGAAGAGGAAAGCACCGGAGGCGGCGCCGGGCGTCGCCTTCGCCGCTGCCGGAGGGGAAGGGGACCTCCAGCGGCACCGTTGGCACCTCCTTCGTCTTCCTCTAGTCTCCTTAGGACGCCGGAGTGGAGGGAGCCGCACCGGAGCCCTAGCGGGGCTGTGCGCACCGACGGGGCTGCGGACGCGGGGCTTCTTCTTCCTCTTTCTTCTCCGTCTGACAGGGGTCCGAGGGAGGGCTTCTAGCATCGGAATGGTGGGTGGAGGTACTCCAGGGATCGCCGGAGGTGGGGGTGGACGGAGGGGTGGAGATCGACGCCGTCGGAGGTGTCGAAACGGACGTAAACGGGGGTGAACGGAGTCGGTAAGGGTCGAACTCGAACCGGTGAAGGGGGAAGGGGCAAGAATGGCTCGGAGGCCGCTGGACGGAGGAGGGGGATGAAGGCACCCATGCCGGAGGGTCGCGAAGGAGACCGGTCCTCACCGGAGGTGGAGTCGGAAGACCTCCATCGTGGAGGGGGTGAAGAGGAAGGGACAGCGCCCTAGCACAAGGGGCAGCCCCTAGGGTTCCAAAAATTGGACAATAAAACTCTCTCCTCATTTCAACAAGTGGCCCTCTTAAATAGAGGAGCCTATTACAAACAAGACATCATAAATGACTAATTACATACATGTCCTCTTGAGGACCCAAATAAAAAGAAAAGACCACAAATAAAACTCAAATATTTACAAACAAGTCCAAATGGACGTAAATGCAAATAAACCCCAAAATGGACCGGACCGGGTCCCCATCAGGTAGTGTCTGTGATCTCTCTCTACGCATATTGACCACCAATAAACCTTGCAAATCTCTCCTCTGAGATCTTATATCGGTCTTTTATGTTCTTAATGCGCAGCCTCATGTTGTAACGACAAAAGACCAACTTCTCTAACTTGTCAGAGGTCAACATGTTCCTCCTCTTTATATGTCTCAAGTTGAATGTACTCTAATTCCTCTCACAATGGGAGAAACTAGTGCTCAAACTCAAAATTCTGATACCAACTACAACAAGTGGATTTCATTTACTCCTACTATTGACCTGCACCCACCACTTAGCTGCAAAAAAAGGAAGCAAACAATCAGACCTCTTTCACTTGAATTAATAGACTTATAATTTATAAAATAAAAAAATAAAAACATGATCTTACTGATGTAACCTCAAAAATCAAGAAGAGATTTCTTTTGTTTTGGAAATTCATTTTCCTTTTGGATTTGAATTAGACCTTAGCATTGACTTCTTAGGAAAATAGATGGTATTCCATAAAAGTATTAACTAGGGTCAAAATTATATGTTGAGGTTGTTAGGTTCTTTGAAATTTGTTTTGACCTCTCCCCGTCGGATGGTGCGAAGATCCGACGTTAATTACATCGAGATTACTCGAATACCCTTGATTATCGTCATAGCAATCCATGAAAATAGAAAACATGCATCCACAATAAACATTCACACACATATGGACATAGGAGAAAACAATCCCATAAAATTGATGGAATGCAAACACTTAATTTTAGTTTGAATTTGGTTTGGGTTGAATTGGTTGAATTAAATTTGTTGGTTTGAATTTTGATTCGATTGGTTAATTTGAATATGTTTGAATTTAGTTTGAATTGAATTTAATTGGTTGAATTGCTTTTAGTTTGGGTTGTAGTTGAATTGCATTAATTTGAATTTGGTTTGAATTTAATTTGAATTTGTTTGACTTAAATTTGATTTGGGTTAAAGACAGTTTGTTTATGGATTGATTTTTAATGGGATTTGGGCTTAACCTATGGACTATGGTTTGCTGGAATGGGTTTTGACTTGAGAAATTTGGGTTACATTGGATTTGGTTTGATTTGAGTTTGTTTCATTGAATTATCAAGTTTGGTTTAGTTAAAACTGATTCACATTCTGTTTTGAGATTTATTGAATTTGTGATTTGTTTTATGACTCAGTTCAGATTCTGTTTTTATTTTATTTGAGTTTGTGTTTTGCTTGAGTGTGTTTTTATTAACCTAGAATTTGGGTTGCAGATTTTAGGTGATTATTTAAATCTGACAGGTGATCGTTGTGGGTTGGATTAAATTACAGATTTCTTGAAATGTGTCGATTTTTTATGGGTTCACAGATTAAATTTAATTCAGGTGATTTAATCTTCCGGTTGAATTCTGTTTGATTGGAGTTAGCTTAAGTTTGAGAGAAATTTGATTTGATTGAATGCTTTCCAATTTCGGATTTTTACAGTTTCAGATTTTCTTGAGTTTGGATTACTTAGAGAAATTTGATTTGATTGACTTAGAGTTGAGTTTGATTTGAGTTTAACTTTGATTGGTTTAGATTTCAGTTAGTTCTACAGAGTTTGTATTTCATGAATTTGACAGTTTCTAGATTCTCTTATGCAATTTCGGATTTTATGTGAAATTATTTGGGACGGCTTTGAATTTGAATTCTCTTATGGGTTTGAATGGTTTGGAACCACCTAATCGCGGATCACCTCCCGACCTGCTCCAATCTAAATCTAGGAGGCTCAGGTTTGGAACGTACCTGGGAATTCCATGATTGCAATGTTCTGATAAAGCTCAGATTTTGACACTCCGAAATTCAGATTTGAACCTTCAAATTTCAGATTGCAGAATTTTAGTTCGGATCCCCTGCAGACTCGGGCTTCTTACAAATTCTGTACATTGCGCACCTTCTGATTTTCGGCTGCAGGTTTATGGGCCTTAAACTTTCAGATTTTTTTTTATTCACAAACCTCAGATTGCTGATTTCAGATTTCGGATTTCGGATTTCACATTCTGCACATTTTTGCAAAGCTCAGATTTCAAACTCCAGACTCCAGATTTCTGCATTTTCAGATTTGCAGGTTTTTTTTAAACAGATTTCTGCACCAATTCAAACTTCAGATTTTGGATTTTAGGCTCTGCACAAATTCAGATTTATTAAACTTCAGACTTTCAGATTTTTTTACAGGCCTCAATTTCCTTGTGAAGTTCAGATTAGCAAGTTTTAATTTCTGATTTCTTTTGAAATGGGTTCTGAGCATAAATTCTGATTCCGGACCTTGGTGCATTCAGATTTTTTATTCTTGTTTCCAGATGTTTCAATTGCAGACTTTATGTTTACGCATTTCAGTTTCTAGACTCCAGATTTTAAGTTTTTTTTATTTTAAATGTGCGGTTCAAACTCTTTGGATCCAATGCAGATTTCGGATTTCAGACTTATATGTTTTAAATCCAGATTTCAGATTTTAAATATTTCAGATTTTCAGGTTTGATTCAAGTCTCAGACTTGGGGTTTTCAGATTTTTACAGTTTTCCTTATCATTTCAAATTCACAGATACGGCCTTACTTCCAGATCAGATTTGTTCTTCTCAAATTTCTGCATGCTTCAAAACTCAGAATTTCAACTTCAGATCCTCTACGGAATGTGATTTATGGGGTTAAATTCTGTTTGTAAATCAGAACTGGATTGGTCAGAACCTAGACCGGATTCCAGGTTCAATTACAGATTTGTGTTCTGTTTTCTCTTTTCTCTTTTTTTTAGTGCTTGGCATCCCATCGGATCAATGAGATCATTGACTCCTCTCAATGATATAATCAAAAAGTACAGCTTCCTGAATGTCTGTCTTGGACGTTCATGGTCCAGAAAAATACAACTTCTCGACTTTGACATGTTTTGAGAACATCCTTGCTCCACTCTTGATGGTGTCTGTCAATCCTTTGAAAGGAATGCACCCGGTCTGATATAGACTTATGGGTATTTCCCTCCACTTGTTCATGAGACAATTTGTAACCTGATTGGAAATTCAGTCTCTTGAGTCCTTGATGAACTTATCGATCCATGGGCGGCATGTACCCGGTCTTGATAGACTTATGGGCATCCCCCACTATTTTCTTTTTGATGATTTCACTAGCATATGACCGACATGATAGCATATTGATTATGCTTGAGCCTTGCATAGCTTGGTGAACTTGGTAAGACATTGGAGTCTTTTATAGACCTTTGTATGTCTACCTTAAGGACGTAGGGGCGGATGGTTAGTCGACCCCCCAACTAGTCCAAATTTTGGATTTTTTTAAGTTAAGCCGAGACGTAGGGGCGGATGGTTAGTCGACCCCCCAACTAGTCCGGTTTGTTGAATTAAATGTTTTTTTTATATTTACTTTTCATTGTTTTGTTTGTTTTTAAAATCTTTTTTTTTGTTTAAGAGGTCCTGCGTGCGCGGGGGCAGCATTCGGCCGCATTCAGCCGGGCAGGGGCAACCTTTGTTGGACCGGCCGGACTGTTGACCCGGACCGGCGGTCCACATCCGCAGGGCGGCCGGCTCCGCCCGGTCGCCCTTTCTTCTTTTTTTTGTGCTTTCCTCTCCCGGTGGGCCCCACAAGTTTTTCCAGCGTGGCATATGGTTGGGGGGACATTATTCCCCCCCCCCCCCGCTACAGTCTTTGCCCGACGTCTCCGGCACCCGACGGCATCGCGGCGTCCTCCGGCGGCATTCTCGGCCTTGTTCGACGGCGACAGCTCCGGAGGAAGAAGGAGAAGGGGCCGGCGGCCCTAGGAGAAGAAGGGGGGGCTCTCACCGGCAGCAACAGGAGGGTCTTCCGGCTTCTTGCGGCACTCGCGGCGACCTATAGACCTGCTTGCGGCGTCCGGAGGAAGAAGAAGGAGAAGGGGGGGGGGCACCGCGCGGCTTCAATAGGACTCCAGGGGATCGGTATACTTCTCCTTCCTCTCCTCTCTCTGCTGTTCCACTCTCTACTGCCTCTCTCTTCCTCTTCTCTTCCCGCGGCGACTTGCGGCAGGCTTCTTATAAGCCTCGGGCGACCTCCGTCTCCTGCTAGGAAGGTGGTTCCGGGTCCGAGAGGGACTCGGAACCTGCCATAAACTTAGCCCCGTATCCTGGAAGGAGATCGGGATCTTTTCAAACGGGGATAGCCTCCGCCGACCGTTGCCGAGTAGGATTCGGAGCTTCCATAGTATGCAGAATCGGACACCGATCGAGACTCAATGGTTTGTCAATATCCTGATCCAGATTTTCTTCCTTGTTCTGTCTGGTTTCCTGTTTTTATTTTTTTGTCGAGCCCCAGGTTTGAGCAGACCCGCGGGCAGCTTCCTTGGCCCATTTAGAAGGATATCCGGTCCATTTTGATCAGGCCCGTGGGCCTTCTGCAGGGGAGCCTTCTGGGTGGGCCGAAAATGGGCCTTTCAGCAGGCTGAATTGGGCCAATCGGAGTCCCCTTCTAGGCTTTGTCAATGGGCATTGTGGGTGGACTGAGTTGGGATTGTTTGGGCTTGTCTACGGTGCCTGTACATGCTGTACACAGCCCAGATCTTTAGGGAGGACGAGCATGCCATTTCTTTTGTTTCCTCTCTTTTTTTGAATCGGCCCTGTCAACACACATTTTTTTTACAAAATTGGGTGTCAACACTTACATAAATATACTAGGAGAGAATTTGTCATAAGAATATCTTATATCATCATCTGAGTATACCCCAACTCTCATCTTATATCTCTGCATTTAAAAAATGATACATAAAAAATAATTAGTTGTTCCCAATTAATTATGGACTCCCAATTATTAATGCAACTCCAATTTATTTCTAACTCAACTTCTACCGTATCCTGCTGAGATCAGAACAAGCACTGAATAAATAAGTGTACCCCGTATCACCTCATTATCGTTCTATTTCCATTATCGTTTTTTATTAACATCTTCAATTCTTAATTCGTTAATATTAGCAATGTTTTCAAATGTTACTATATTTCCATCAAATGTAATGTATTGTTCTATATGATTACTTTTTTCAATATTACCTTCTATAATTTTACTATTTATATGTGATATAGAAGCTCCGGTATCTATTATAGCATTGATCCAAATAGATTTAATTGGACTTATTTTAACTTGAACTTTAATCATTGTTAATTTAGGATATACTTTTTTTGTTATTGTCATTATTTCATTTTGGTCGTGTCTTAAGTATTTATCTATGCAATAAGAATATCTAGGTTGTTCTATATCTTCTTCATCAATATCTTTTATTGTTAATCGACTTGAAGGATATTCTAAATTTTTTAACTTAATCATTTTATTATCTATTATTAACTCTTTGCTAATTTGAGGTTTATTTTTTTGTTTTAAGTCTTCTAATGCTATATGCCATTCTTTAGGAAGACTTATTTTATCAATTTTTGGTTCAATTATTTCAGAGTATGATTGTTGATCTTCTAACATTATTATGTTTTGATCTATTGGTTTTGTTGGCATATCATTATGTTCTGATAAACTTGCTAATAATTTAGTTGTTATTGTTAATGGTTTACTACTAGGAGTCATTTCTATATTTCTTAGTTCATGGTATATGTATAGACCTTCATCTATATTTCTATCATTTAAGCTTATTGAATATTGGGGAAAGATTCTAAATTTTAAATATTGATAAATCAAATTACTTTGTATCATTCCTATTATGGATTGCGCTGGATTTATGAATCTTTTATCAGCAATTATTATTGTTGTTGGAGAATTTATTCCTTTTCTGAAATTTGCTTTTATAGTAATATCTATGGCTCCTAGATGTAGATATCTAATTTTATCTTTTCTTTTAGAGTTTTTTAACATTTGAGTTATTTTTTCTTTATTTATGATTTGTATGTTTGTAATAGATCTATTAGTTTCTACAGAGTCTATTGTTTGTTCAAATCTTTCTATTAAAAGTTTATCTTTTCTCCATAAGTTCCATTTTAATTTATAAACTTTATTTTTCTCAATTTCCCATGGTGCATTTTGAATTTTATTATATATTTTTTCATCGAAAATTATCATTTGTCTATTATTATCTTCTTGATCTTCTTCTAAATTAAATATTTCAGAAGTTCCTTCTTCTTCTTTAGTTGATTCTTGATTAGTCATCATATAAATATATTGAATATTATTCTGTTGGAAAGGATCAAATTCATCAATTAAATCTTCTATGTTATTATCACTATCATAATAGTATTCTTCATCAGAGGAGTAAATAATTTCTTCTTCACTTTCAGATATTAATTCATAATCGTAATGTTCTAAATCAGAAAGTTCTTAACATATTCTTATATCATATATTTCTTCAATAATATTCATATCTACTATATTAATTTGTCTTCTCTTAGGGCACATATTTGCATAATGTCCTTCTTCTCCACATTTAAAACATTTGCATTTTTTAGTATTTGATTTCTTTTTTAAGTATTGGCTATGTGGATTTATGGAGTTGGATTTAGATCTGACTTGAAATCTTTTCTTTTTATAAGGATATTTTCTTGTTCTTGGTTTATTAACAGAACCTTGACTTTGTGTTTTATATGACTTATTGTAATAAGTTCTATTTGTGGATTTTTTATTTGTGGATCCACCACGCTTGTTGCGCGCTGGTCTACAACCATATAATAGTGTTGGTAATAATTTTTCACAAGCACTATTAATATTGTTTGAATTAGAATACTTTTGATAAATATGTTTTGACTTATTAAAAGATTGTATAATAGTCGTTTCTTTACAGTAATTTCTAAAGCAGTTTATTGCACAATTTATTCGTGTTGATAAACTGTCTGTTCCAGCTTTTCGTAATTCTGTATCTTTTAGAAATGTATGATAATATTCTTTTAATTTAGCATCCCAAGGAGATAGAAATTTATTAAAATATTCTAATTCCCAATGAATATTATTATTTAAATCATATACACGCAAGTATAAAGTTTTTATAACTTCTTCACTTAACTAGCAATCTATATAGTATATTACTATATATTTTTATAATATTTAAATTACAAAAATACTAACAAAGTAAGATAAATATTTACATAATATGTAATAAACTTCATTATATTTAAACTGTATAATGTCTTATCATATCTAAACTACAAAATATCCAAAAAACAGATTAATATTTTATAATTTCTATTATATTTAAAACTTTTATATTTAATCTTATTATATTGATACTATAAACAGACCAAAAAAATAGATTACTTCACAATATTTTTTATTGCATATAAACTTTATAATACGTTTATAATTAATCTTATTATTTTTGAACTACAAAGTACAATAAAACTAAATTATTTAATTTTTATATATTTATTTTTTATACTTACATTAAATGTAATAAATTTGATTATATTTAACCTGCATAATATTTTATTATACATAATCATCATATATTTATTAATAGGTGTAATATAGGAGTTTATTGGAATATTTGCCCTTGGCACTGTATTTGCTGTATTCGAAGAGGAAGCTATTCCTTTATTTGCCATAGTTGCTTGGAGGAAATTATTCTTCATGCTGAAAAGGTCGAGATAAATAGTCAGCAACAATATTTTGATAGCCAGGTAAGAAATGTATTGTATAACTATAATCTTCTAATTGCATTAGCCAACGTACTCGTCTACTATTTTGATCTTCCTTTCGATTTTTTATATAATGATATAGACCTTTATTATCCGTATTAATTTTAAAGGTAGTCGGTAATAACCAATATTTAAAGCTTTTGATAGTTTTTAGTATGGCTAAGAATTCTTTTTCATATGTAGAATAATTTATTTCAGGTTTAGAAAATTTTCCTGAATTATATCCTACAACATCTTCTTTCTCTATAGTTAATATACCTGCCCAATAAAATTGGCTAGCATCAGTAGAAACTATTAATTTATCTGTTTCTTTTGGTATGACTGTTTTGGGTATTTTTGTTATTATAGATTTGATGTATTTAATTTCTTTTTCTGCTTCTGAAGAGAGTTTTATTTTGATCTTATCGGTTTCCCATCTTGTTATAATTTTATCATTTTCTTTTTTATATTTTTTATTTTCAAAATTAATTATTCCTTGTAATTCTTTTATTAATTCACTTAATCGAGGAATATATTTTCTTCTATAATTTAGTATTCCTAAAAAACTTTGTAGTTGTTTAAGTGTTGTAAATGTATCTGGGAATTCTTTAATTTTGCTAATAATGTGAGTTTGAAGTTCAATAGTACCTTGATCAATAATTTTTCCTAAATATTCTATTTTTTGTTTACAAAGTTCAATTTTTTTAGGTGATAAAATTATACCGTTTTTGATAAGAATTTCTCTTATTATTTGTAAATGATGTTTATGTTCATTATAATCATTTGAAAAGACTAATATATCATCTATATAGACTACAATAAATTCATTATGATCTTTAAATATTGAGTTCATCCATTTTTGAAATATTTGTGGTGCATTTTTTATTCCGAATGGCATTACATTCCATTCTAAGTGTTCATACTTAATTCTCTTGATTCAAGATCTTCTAATTTTATTTGCCAAAATCCTGATTTAGCATCGAATTTACTAAACCATTTTTTTTCTTGTAGTTTTTTTAAAATACTGTCACAACTAGGTATATGAAATCCATCAAATTTTGTATGTTTATTTTTTTTTTTTTAGTTTTATACCATTCTTGCTTTACCTCTTTTTTGCTCTGAATGGTTCCTAACCATAAAGGCAGGTGAAATATGTGGACTTTTACTAGTTTGTATTAGATTAAATTTTTTTAATTCAGTTATTTGTTTTTGAAATTCTATTACATCTTCTTTGGAATATACTAAGGGTTTTGTTCTTTGGAATATACTAAGGTTTGAAATCCGAAAACTATGGGTACAATACCATGGGCTCATACTAGTGTCACCCGTGGTTTTACAATAGTTACAATACTATGGGCTCAAAAACTAATGGCGCCCATGGTTTTATAATAGTGGGAGGTTTTGCAACAGTGGATATTCGATATTCTTCTTGATCGGCTCCCCGAGGCTCAGATCAAATTCTTATACAGTATTGAGATCTTCCATATCTGCTTCGTCAGCCCAGCTTGTATTTGTATTTTGCCAAAGTTCCATTGTTTTTGGACCTAAAATATTGATGTCCAGCCTTTGTTGATAGCTGGGTCCTTCATGATGGCTTTTGTGTATCAATTTGCCTTCATCTCGAATAAGTATTCTTCCATCCGTCCAACTGGGAACAATTATTGGCCAAGCTCTTTCGTTCTTCATTTCTCTGATATTAGTCTGTTGTTCTTGTTCTTCATTGAATATTCCATTAAATTCTATATAATTTATTTCATAAGAATATTGTGGTTTAAGCCTCCATATTTGTATTGATGGATAAGTATTTCCAATAGTTATTTCTTGGAATATAGCAGTAATATTTATTTCAAATACTTGGACAAGAAGAGGAATCCATCCAACAATTGTTTTTATTATCATGGGAAAATTTAAATTATTTATTTGTTCTCTAGTAACGATTATTTTATTCACTAATCCTTTTTCAATAGCCTGAATACTTTGATCATCAATTTCATGATGTACTAAAGTTATTCTTCTTTTTCCATTATATTCAACTAAACAATCTGCATATTCCATCATAAGTCTCATTAGATGAGAATCCCATATTTTTTTATCTATTGTTTGCATTAATTCTGGAGGAAATATTTCATTTATATAGTTATGAAGAGCTATTCTTTTTGTTTTTTCTAATATCTTTGAGAACATAGAAGTTTTTTCTAGATCATTTATAATTTTAAGTTGTTTTTTTGGTTCTTCTTGATAGATATATTTTTCAAGAAGTGGTAGCATATGGTGATAATAAATTTCAAGATAGTTATTTCTTTCGGCTGCATTTTGTTGTGTAAGATTCATTATTTGATTTTGAAGATGAAAGATTGTATTTTGATTATTTATTGAACTTGCTTCTAGAGCTATGAGGTATTCTTCTATATTTCTTATAGCGGAAATATATTCTGGATTACTCTGAAGTCCTCCAGTACTTTTCCATAATTTATTGAGATTTTCATAAATATTTGTACTCAGACTCTTATTGCTTCTATAGGAACTTCTAGCTTGTGCTAATTGATGTATTATTTTTTGATTCTGTATTTTTGCCATATCTATTATTATATTTCCTTCTGCAAAATTTATATTTATTTTTGGTTCACCTTTATTAATAGGTGTAATATAGGAGTTTATTGGAATATTTGCCCTTGGCACATATATATATGCAGAATATATATTATAATAATAAACTAAAATATTAATAATGAAATTAATATTATTAACTTTATTAATACAATATAAATTAATATAATCTTTTGAAATATAATAAGATGTTATATAGTTTAAATATAATGAAATTTATTAAATGTAGTGCAATACGATCAAATAGAACCAATTCAAGGTGAATAATATTTTTATATTATACTTTATTAATATATTTAATACTCTATAATCAAAAAGATAAAGTCTAACCTATAAAATTTAATTTTATACTTTTTAATGCTTACTATCTTGGATGCCCATTGCAGAATATATATTATAAAAATAAACTAATATCGTCGGAATATCTAATATCGCCCAAATATATATTCTAATAATAAACTAATATTGCCAATATATAGGAGCACATTGCGAGAATATATATTATAAATTATTAATTGTCAATCACATTCTTTTAGAAATAGTTTCCATTTCTTATTATTCTAATTTTATATTTTTACTACATAAAATATCGCCGAAGTTCTATTTGGTAATTTATATCTTTAATTGCCGAAGGAAGATGTCTGCGAATGACATAATTTGTGATATGGAACTCCCGTTGGTAATAAGGGTTCTAAGTGTAACTTTTGTGGAAAAGTTTTGCGAACAAGGTGGTGTTACTAGGTTGAAATACCACTTGATTGGTGACAAAGGATCGAACGTAAGTAAATGTGTAAGTTGTCCTCCGGAAGTGCGGAAACAATTGAAAGAATTGAAATCTCAAAAAAACATACAGACTATGAAGAGTAAATTAGCAAAAGAAGTAGTCATGGATGAACTTCGACAGATGGGTGGTCATTCTGAAGGTTTCTCGTCAGATGAAGAAGAAGGATCTGAGGAAAGAAGACAACGGGAAATCGCAAAAGCATCTGCCGAAGCTAGATGGCAAATTGATGAGTCTGAGCGTCAAATAAGACATTCACAAACAATTGGAGCTGGAAGTAGTGGTGCTGTAGGAATTGTAGGTGGAACTAGAAGTGGAATGAAAAGAATGAAACGAAGCATAACTGACTTTATGCGTCGTGGTGGACATGGATCAGTAGGCATTGGTAAAGGTTTAGCTGTAGAAGGTAGTTTGTATAAATCAGATGATGCACGACAAAAAAGAATGGAAGAGAAGGTAAACAAAGGGACCTTTAAAAGAATCGCTTGGAAAGATGGTTTCAAAATTTTTTATATTCAATCATATTCCGGCTCGTATTTGCGGAGATCATCATTTCAAGAATATGATTGTTGAAGCACAAAATCTTGGACGTGCAGTCAAACCTCCCACACCCAAAGACATATTAGGAAAATATTTGGATAAACTAGTTGTAGACATGCAAACAGAAATAAAAAAATTGGAACCACATTGGGATACCCATGGTTGTTCTCTTTTATGTGATGGATGGACAGGACCCACAAGAATGTCCATCATTAACTTTGTGGTTTATAGTGCAGGAAATGTTATATTTTTAGATTCAATTGATGCATCAGGTAAAGAGAAAAATCATGAGTTCATTATGCAGTTGATGGAGGACAAGATTAAGGAAGTTTGAAAAAATAGGGTTATACAAATTATAACCGACAATGCCAGCAGTTATAAAAAGGCCGGAACACTTTTGGCATCAAAATATAATCTTTTTTGGTCACCATGTGCTGCGCATTGTATAGATTTGATGTTTGAATATGTGGCAAAGAATGCTATGGTAAAAAAAGCTATAGACGTGGGTCGAATTGTTACACGTGTCATATATAACCATCATTCGGTTGTGACTCGAGTAAGAAAGGCCTGTGCACGTGATGTAGTTCGACCTGCTGCCACTCGCTTTGCCAGAAATTATCTTGCATTGCAAAGTTTGTTGCGTGAAAAAGATAGTTTGAGAGGTTTCTTTCTTTGTTCGGAGTGGTTTAATTCGGAGTTCAGAAACACTCCTATTGGAAAGAACGTTGAACAAATCATATGCAATCCTATGTTTTGGGATTATGCAAGAGATTCGATAAAGATCATGGAACCCATGTATAAAGTTTTGAGAGTGATGGACCAAGAAATTACACATGGGTTCATAAGATCATAGATGATAGATGGACGAAATCAATGGATGCACCTATCTACAAGGCTGGTATGTTCTCTTCATTTACCCAAAGTATAATTTTTTATTATAAATGTATAAGACTAACATTTTGAATAATAATATTTTCATGTACAGCATATTTTCTCAATCCAAAGTACCAATATAAATTGCATCTTGGAGACAATCAAGCACTTATTAAAGCACTTCATCAAGTTTACGAGAAGTTGTTTCCAAAATCTAAAGGAAAAGGGCAATTTGGAAATGAGGTAATGCTACGATATTTATAGATTTCATCTTTTAAGTTGATATTAACATTAAATTTTTTTATATACTAGATTATAAAGTTTAGAGATGCATTGGCCTCTTTTGGGACAAAAAGTGCTATTGCAAGTAGAGAATCTATGTGGCCAGGTTAGTAATTATTTAATCAAAAGATAACTTACTTGATTCGAATTACAAATATATGATTATTTGTTTCACTTTCAGGTGAATGATGGAAAATGTACGGAGATGATTCCCCAACTTTAAGAAAACTTGCGATTAAAGTTTTATCGCAGACTTCATCAGCTTCTCCTTGTGAAAGAAACTGGAGCACTTTTTCTTTGATACATACAAAACCTAGAAATAGGTTGTCATATTCAAAGTTGAAAAAACTAGTTTATTGTCATTATAATATGAAGCTAAAGGTAAGGAGAATGGAGGCTGAACAAAAACAACGAGGTGATCCAGAAGATCACCCACTTGATTATTTTGCACTATTAGGAGAGAATGACATGGATGATCGAGAAAATCCTTATGTCGAGTGGGTTGCAAACAATGATATGGATGAACATGATGGTCGCCCATCTGAAGAAATTGTTAGTGCTGCACGTGAAACCGGAATGGATGTAGATGTAACTGTACAACAAATTCTTCAATCATCTTCTGAGTCAACTCATCTTCATAATGACGATCCAACCACTGATATGGATGCTTCCGATGGACATGGAAGTGATGATGATGGAGATAGAGGGAATGTCCTTCGTGATGGTGGTGCTGATGACGTAGAAGAAAACCAACCATTTCCCACTGATGCTGCTGAGGAAGTTCATCATCAACGTGACAAAACATATAGACGCAAGAAGAAGAGTGTTGGTCCGTCACATCAACACGGTTTGTCACAACTTGAGGAATATGATCTTTCTCACACATTCAGTTCAATGGATATTTCTGATACGGGATATTATGGATATGGACATTCTCAAGATTCATCATCATATGAATACGAATACGGACACGAACATGGATATGGGGAAATGCAACAAGGTTCTTCACGTGCATTTTATAATGAAGGAGATGAATCCTCATATGGATATGGACATACTGCAAGTGAACATATTCCTTCAAACATACCATATGACCAGAGTTATTATGGTTATGGTCAAAGTCATGGTCCTTATGGCTATGGATACACAACACAAGATGACTCTTCAAACATCTCTGATTCTTATGAACAAAGATTCGGTTACCACGAGAGAGAGATCATCAGTCTCATATGTCATGGGTTGAATATTGTGATTTTGTTGGTGATTTTGTGGCACATCAATCACAAAGTGACCAACAAAGTGATATATCAGAAGCACATAGATCATCTTTTTGGTATTGAGAGTGTTTTCTTATTGTTCATTCACTCAGTTGGTGTGGGAGTGGAGTTTGACATTAAGAGTGTTTTGTGATTGTTCCTTCACACAATTAGTGTGCAAAAATATTGTGTTATTTATTTTCATGTAATGTATGTGAATTCATTGATGTACTCCCATCTTTATAATATATTATATTATAGTTGTTATTTTATACATATTACATATATATATTTTGATCCGAGAACCCGAGATCCGATCTCCCGAGATTTTCCCGAGATCTCTCCGAGATCTCTTCTCTTCCACCCCCCCGAGACGAAGCCGAGGTCCGAGACGGCAAACCTTGCCATTCGCTCTGTAATTGTCAAGTTAAAAGCAATCCTCTCACAGAATCTCTGATCTATGATCTACTTCTCAGCCTTGACAAGAATCTCTAACTGGTCCTCCTTGTTATACAAGTTGTCCACCATATATTAATAATAGTCCTCGAACTAGGTGAACCCGACCAATGCATGCCTGCGCCGATGCAAACTCTCAAATGCTATAAAGTTCGTGGCAACGTGAGTAGAGCCTAGATTGACAAGATCATGCCCTCCAGTGTATGGTCTCATAATGTGAAGTAGACGGAAATGTGAATAAATAAAAAAAGTGATAGTTTGCACCTGCCTGACAAGTATGGAAACTATCTCCTCCTTACCTATATCCTCTAAGATGAGATCAATGGAGTGTGCCGCACAAGATACCCAAAAGAGATGTTGCCTCTTCTCCATCAATTTCTTTCATGCCGCCTTGTAGGAGGGTTCATTGTCAGTAACAAATTGAACCACATTCTCCTCCCCAATCTCATCTACTACGGCATCCATCAAAGTAAAAATGTAGTCGACATTCTTTACCTGACCTGAAACATCAACTGACTTCAAAAATGTCGTGCCCTCGGAACAATACACCAAGAAGTTTATTATGCTCCTCTTAATAATAACTATTCACCCGTCACACATAACTTTGCAACCCCTCTCCTTCCATACTAATTAAAATCATCTATCCACTCTCTTAACTCTCGCACCTCCTCATCTAGCTCACCAGCATATATATGTTTACTGGTCAGGACTTGCATTCACGATCCAGCCTCAGCAACAGCATCAATCATGGTCTGGAAGTAAGAGCTGGTGGCGGCATGTGATAGGATGTCTACATTAAGGTAAAAAAACTATCAGCCATAAACAATGTTAATTAAATAAAACATACATGCTTGACATTTTAACAGTTATACCTACATACATGTAAAAACCACTTTGCCTCACTACTCTCTTTGCAGTCATTCTTGTTGCCTTCACCTCTTCATAACTTGTTTAATGTTCATTTGTGAGACACTGCTTCCTAAAAAGATACCCATCAATCTATGTAAATCTCGTACTAATAGACTGACAAGCTAGCTCCCGTCTCCCTCCATCAAATCTCCCGGGTAGGTCAAGCCGATGTTGATCGGCCAAAAACAGGGTCAACTTTGGACCCTCCTACTCCCCTCCTCCTCCATTGCTACTACAACCTTTGCTAGCATGCCTAGCTCTCTTAAGCTCAGAGTCTGTGGATGAGTCTTCACTCTCTGACTTCGGCTAGGCTCTTGCCTTGTCCTTGCCTTTCCCTTTGTGGCTTAGCACCTCTCCCCTCATCCTCTCAAGGAGCTCATCATGCAATTTCTCCCTCTGTTCAATCTTAATTTCCCATTAATCTCCAGTTCAAAGACACTTCTGGTAAGGTAGCATCTCATCTCTTTGTTTTTCTCCCTAGGCACTTTATTACATTTCTTGACATTGCCACCTACTCCGACAATGTGTTATTTCAATCGAAACACCTCCCGTTCATCTCCTTTCCACACCACTTGCGTTTAACCCTCTTTTTTGATAGGTCTATCATGTGCTCGTGTTCCCAACCGATGTCAGAAGGACGTGCTAACACTACATCATCCTCGTGATCAACCATTGCTTATACATGCAACATACGTAAACAACTTATACTGGTTGTTAGACATGTATACAAATAGTTTAGGAGCTGCTCGGGAAGAGAACAACCCATTAGACGGGATTTTTGGTATGTTAAAAACACTTCAGAGTCATCAGAAACCCGTAAAAATTAACGTATAGCCATTACGGTGCAAAAATGTTATCAATAAAATGTTAACGTTAAATAAACGATCTGATCGGAGCAACTCGGGAAGAGAATAACCCGTCTAACGGACTCTTCGGTATGTTTAAAGGTTATGGAGTCACCAGAAACGCATAGAAATCAACATAAGGGAATTTCAACAGATATATCTTACCAAGAAGAATTAAATGATGAAGGGATGGCTTAAACAGAGCTATTCGAAAAGAGAACAACCCATTTAACCGATTACGGAGTTGTTAAAAATGCATAGAAATGAGCGTATGGGAATTCCGGCGAAGAAATCTTACCAACTTTCAAATGATGAACGAACAGTTTGAACAGAGTTGGAATCGAGCTTGGATCGCTGGAATCGGCTGAAGGAATCGCTGGAGTCGCTTAAGGATCGCCGGAATCGCTGGAATCGGCGCCAAAATCAAGCGATTTTCGCTTGGATCGCGCTGTATGGGGTTGGATTGAGTGATTTTCGCCGGAATCACCGGATCGCCAAGAGCCCTTGTGGGTTCAGGCAGTGAAGGGGCCGATTCCAGCCTTCAGTTCGATATCGGGTCTAATTCAAATTTGGTATCGAACCGTTACCGGAAGTCCTACCTTCCAACAGAATCGGTCAGATCGACTGATTCTAGTCTGAATCGGATCAATTCTGACTGATTCAGACCGATTCCTCTAGAATTTCCAGGTGAATCGGTCCTTCAGCCAATAATCGGATCAGAATCGACCGATCCAATGCCAAAATTGACTGATTCCAATCTAAGTCCGGCGATTCTACAATCCATGCAGTGAACCATGTGATACACAACCATTTTGTGTGATTCAGGGGCACTCAGAGCTAGCAGCTGACAAATGGCTGCACCTTGAAAATTGCAGCAAACCATGTTTTGCAGGATTAATAAATCCCAGATCAGCATAGCCAACCCAATTTTGGGTAGGGGGAGAGCATGGATCAGCCAATTCCAGTCTGATCCAATCTGGCAAGTGATAGGATCATGGTGATATTGAAGTAAGGATCGTAAAATCGGAATTGGGACCCGGATCAGTGGGTCTCGATCCGATCCAGATCAGAATTGGATTAACCAATTTTTCGGGAGGAAAACCGATCCAGAATCGAATTGGATAGGTTCTTCAAAGTGCATTTCCGGCCCGATTCCGACCCTTTTGGGGTTGAATCAGTGCCAGAATCTGGTCCGCCGGCCACCCTTTGGTTGTTGTGGCATTACAGTGTCTTCCCTGCCCTAACAGGGGGAAAGGGGCTGTGGCAGCTCAGCACCACCATGGCCTCCCTTTCCGGCGACAAATCAGGTCCAAAATCGGCTGATTCGTTCGATTCCTTGGCCGAAATTGGATTGGAGGGGTCTGATTTGATCCAGGAATTAGATGATTCCAATCAAGCCTGGCCAATTCTACAATCCATGTATTGGAGAGCAGAAAGAATCAGCCGCCAGTCCATCATATGTAATTGTTGGCATCAGATTTTTCAAAAAAAAAAAAACAGCAAAAAAGGGGGGGAATGGCATGATCGGACCAGGCTCCAGCTGGCCCAGACCTTAATCGGGCCAAAGCAGGCCTCAATTTGACCCAGGGGCACTATTTCCAGCTGTCCAGCCCTTTATTTCATTTAATATAATTATTTTCCAGCTCCTATAGCCCACCTACGTACAGGCCCATAAGAAAGGGAAGAAGTGGGCCGCGGCCATTGAAAACAGGCCCAATTCAGCCACATCAGCACCCCTGTGCGCACCAAACCAGCCACCTGCCACCTCAGCCCATTCATTAGTTAGTTTATGGAGGGGGAAACCGAAGAGGCCAGGGGAGATCAAGGGACAGCCAGCCATTAATTTGGAATTAATGGTGTAACCACCATGGGGAAGGCCAAAAGCCATCCACGTACAGCACATAGCCTGGCTCTTCATCTGCCCCCCACCCTCTATAAGAAAGGAGGTGCGCACCAGCAACAGGGGAGGCTGCTGAAGACGCCGCCAGGCTGCTGGTTTGAGCCCCCATCCTGCTGCCACCTGCTGCCTGCGACCAGGAAGGAGAAGAAGAGAAGAAGAAAAAGAGAAGAAGAAAAGGTAAAGACTAGTTGGTGCGCCCATGTAGCCCTTCAAAGGGCCTTCTTTTCTACCTGTTCTGGGGTCCATCTCCAACCCCTGGTCGGTCTGCAAAAATCATCTTCTACAGCCCATGTTCGGACCCAAACCAGGCCCCTAAAAGCCCCTCTGCGTAGGCCTATTTCAGTCCAACCGAACACCCCAATCCTGGCCCAAATCCGGCCCCAACATGGTCTGCCAATCAACCCTCATGCGGCCCATTTAGCAGACCCCCCTGCAGGTCCATATACAACCCATGTTCGGCCCATTCCCTGGTCCATTCCCTGGCCCGTAACCGGCCCACAACTAGCCCATGATCAGGCACCCTTGCAGCCCACTCAAAAAAAAACTCCCCGAACTGCACCTGATTTAGCCCATTGAGCACCCCCTTTTAGCAGGTCATTTCCTAGCTCTCTGCGCACCCCAATCCAGGCCCAAAACAGGTCCCCAATCGGCCTTCTTTCAGCCTGTTGCCCTGGTCCTCCTAGCGGCCCATTAAACAGACCGCTCACAGCCCCCTGATCGGTCTTCAAAAATCAGACCCAGGTCTGGCCACATTGCCCTTTGTGCAGGTCTGTTTAGCCCACCAATCAGGTCCCAAGTCAGAGCCTGAAATGCCCTTTGTAAAGGCCCATTTCGGCCCACCCAAAACCAAACCAAAACAGTCCCATTGTGGCCTACTGAGAGGACAGCAGTCCAGGGAGCTCCAAACAGGAGGACAGCAGCCAGAAGGTGGGCCGACTTGAAGGTGACGGCCCGGCACCCCTTGGAAACCGTCCGACGGGCCAAGGGCATAGCCGGGTGGCCTTCCAAGTCGGTCCAGCCAAGCAGTTCCAGCAGTCCAGGGAGCTCCAAACAGGAGGACAGCAGCCAGAAGGTGGGCCGACTTGAAGGTGACGGCCCGGCACCCCTTGAAAACCGTCCGACGGTCCAAGGGCCTAGCCGGGTGGCCTTCCAAGTCGGTCCAGCCAAGCAGTTCCAGCAGTGCAGCAGCTTCCCAACAGGTCCTTCCGGCCCAAAACAGTCCAAGACAGGCCCGGCGGGCCTATGAAGATTGAAGGCCGGCTCGGAACGCCGATAAAATTGAACCGGCCGCCATGGCCTTTGTTTCAAAAAAAATGAACAAATAAAAAATCAGAATGCGAAAGTAATATTAAATTAAGGAGATCCACCCTTCGCGGGGACTCCAACCTTGGACGACTCCCCCCGGGTACGCCCCGGGATGTCGATCCGGACAAGGGCGCGGGCATGCTCCCGTAGCCAGCGGTTCCTTCCCCCAATATGGCTAAGCTAAAGCTGGCTATTTTGGATGGGTAAATTTTCACTAAGTTGGAAAAATAGTCGGCATGCCGTCGTAATGCCAAAATTTTTCCAAAGTAGTGGAGATAAACCTATATTGGGGGAAGGATCAATCACATTGTACATCATTGTACTTCACCACATGAAATGAAAGTGACCTTCTATGTCAATTTGAAATGCATGAAACCGGGCATCCGATGGCAGCCCGATGGGTCGGAGGCGATGTAAACCGCCAAAACTAAATTAAAACCAATTCAAATTCAAACAGAAAATTAAAACAGAAAATCAATCTGAAAGTTCAACAGAAAACAAAAAAATCAGAATCGAAATAAGCAAACCGGTTTCAAACAATCTGGAAATATACAAAGCAAATCAGGTTCTGAAATGGGATTTCCCTGCCACATTTGCAGACCTTCACGTAGGTCCCTTCCCCCTTCAATTCAGGCTTGCTCGGTTCATCTGTAGACATCCTACAACTGATCCATGTTCAGCCCACATCCAGGCCCAATTTCAGCCACCTGCAGTCCACCTGCAGGTGCTCATAGTTGGCCCCCCTGTTCAGGCCTAAACCGGCCCAGGAGCAGTCCTAAACCAGGCCCACAAACAGGCCCATTTCCTGGTCTTCATCCAAGCCCACAAACAGGTCCCTTTGAGGCCCAATTCCAGCCCACTTGCAGGCCCACTAAGCAGATCCAAAAACCTGCCCCTAAAACCTGCAGCAAATAGCCCCTCTGCGGCCCCATTCAGCCATGGATTGCAGAATCGGTCGATCCGGATCGGGATCGACCGATTCCTGGATCGGATCGGTACCTACCGATCCGATTCCTATCGGAATTAGCGATCCAGCCGGGAGTCCCGGCTGGATCGGCCGGAATCGATAGGATCGGTCGATCCCGGACCGATCCACCGGGATCGATCCCAAAATCGGTCGATCCGGACCGATTCGCCGGAAAACCGGAAGACCCGGAATCGAACCGATTCCGGGATCGATCCGGTCCTGTTTTAAGGTACGATCACCCCCTATTTGGGGTCGATCCGGACCGATTCTCCCCCCCCCCACTTGCCCCCTTCGGCTTCTTCTCCTTCCCCCCAAGGCGCCTTGGAGATCTAGGGCTTCAGCATCCGGCGATCCAGCATTTGGAGGGGCGATCCAGCCTATTCAAGGCTTGGGGAGGGGCGATCCACCTTGGGGAGGGGCGATCCACCCTAAACAGCACAAGGTTTGTAAGGGGGGGGTTTCGATCTCCCCCCCCGGGCCTTGGCCCCTCGCCGGATGCAGCATAGAATCCCCCCATTGGGGGGATTATTTCACCCCCAATGGGGGTGGAATTGCACCCCCGAAGGGGTGATTAGCACCCCTTCGGGGGTGTTCGACGATCACCCCCTCGGGGGTGGCCCCTACGATCCCCCGCCCCTAGGTGGGGGGGGGGGCTGCAGCATAAAATCCCCCCATTGGGGGGGGGGGTTATTTCACCCCCAATGAGGGTGGAATTGCACCCCCGAAGGGGTGATTAGCACCCCTTCGGGGGTGTTCAACTGTCACCCCCTCGGGGGTGGGCGATCCCCCCCCCAGGGGGGGGGCTGCAGCATAAAATCCCCCCATTGGGGGGGATTATTTCACCCCCGATGGGGGTGGAATTGCACCCCGAAGGGTGATTAGCACCCCTTCGGGGTGTTCGACGATCACCCCGAAGGGGTGACCCCTATTTACGATCCCCCCCAGGTGGGGGGGGGGGGCTGCGGCATAAAATCCCCCAATGGGGAGGATTATTTCACCCCCAATGGGGGTGGAATTGCACCCCCGAAGGGGTGATTAGCACCCCTTCGGGTGTTCGACGATCACCCCCGAAGGGGTGATCGTTTTTGCCCCCCCCCCCCGGGGGGGGCTGCGGCATAAAATCCCCCATTGGGGGGATTATTTCACCCCCAATGGGGGTGGAATTGCACCCCGAAGGGGTGATTAGCACCCCTTCGGGGGTGTTCGACGATCACCCCGGGCGGGGTGGTATTTTACGATCCCCCCCCGGGGGGGGGGGGGTTGCAGCATAAAATCCCCCCATTGGGGGGGATTATTTCACCCCCAATGGGGGGTGGAATTGCACCATATAGCCGGGACGGGTGGCAATGTAAAGAAGTGTGATAAAGTACCGGCTGAGCTGAGGGAGGAGATGAGGGCTTATATAACTGGAAGGGCATCACAGAGGGAGGTGAGAATTGGTCAGAGACAAGACCTACATGACGAGTTGCTAGGTCGGAGAGACGCCGATCTTATGGCCGGAAAGGGCAAGAAAGGGAAAGGGCCAGCACATGAAAGGGTCCAAGTTGATTCTTCATCTTCATCAGATGAGGAAGATGCCCGGAGTTAGGAGAGGCATTCGTGAGAGTAGGGCTCGGGCCCGTGAGGATGAGGAACGAAGACGAGGAGCGGGAGGTTCGGCTTCTGACGATCCGATGTGGGGGCGGGGACAAGGCCCGTTCGAGAGCCCGAAATTCGGAGGACACATTACGTTCGACCGATGCCGACAGGAGACACCGCCATGTATAGGGAGAGTGGCGAGAGGTCGGAGGGTATAAGACAAGCATTTAAAGGGGTGAAGGCATCGACTGGGGCAGCAAAGAAAGCCCTTAAGCATATGGTCAAGTTCTTTCTACATGCAGGTAAAGATTTGTTGAAGTTGTGATTAGCATTTGCTTGTCGATATGAATTTCTTATTAGGTTAGCTATTATTAACAACCCTCTCTTTTCCCTTATCTTGTTTTTGAATTTGTAGGTGTCCCGGCACATGCAGCCACCAGTCCATATTTCCAGACTATGGTTGATGCGATTGGTGAGGCCGGGCCGGGGTTGAAAGCCCCTACATCAAAGTATATATATGAAACAGGCTTGGATGAGGAGGTTGATGAGTTGACCTCATGGATAGATGGATTAAAAACCATCTGGAAGGAGAGGGGGTGCACTGTAATGTGCGATGGATGGACTGGAATCACAAGGAGGTCACTTATAAACTTCCTTGTGTATTGTTACGAGGGCACCGTATTTCGAAGTCGGTTGATGCATCGGGCCGGTGAAAAATGCGGATTACCTATTTGGCTTGATGAACAATGTGGTGGATGAGATAGGGAGGCCAACATTGTGCGGTTTGTCACGGACAATGAGGCCTCATATAAGGTCGGGAAAGAAGCTAATGGAGGCTCGACCTCGCTTATTTTGGGTGCCCTGTGCGGCACATTCTATTGACACGATGTTAGAAGATATTGGTAGGGATGCTAATGTCGAGTCCTTGGTCAACCAAGGACAACTTATCACCTCGTTTATCTATGGCCATCCACGACTTTTACATATTATGAGGCAGCACACTGATGGTCATGATTTGATCAGACCGGGTCCCACAAGATTTGCCACTCATTTTATTGCATTAGAGAGCCTATACAGGTACAAGGCTAGTTTAAAAAGGTTCATTCTCTCCACTGCTTATCAGGAGTACATGGATACATACAGGAGCTCCTTGGATCAGTATGAGATACTGCTAAAGATGGAGCAGCTGATAGAAGATAACAGGTGGTGGGAGAAGGTGCGGTACTATTTGTCTGTCATAGAACCTTTGGTGCAGGTACTTAGGTTGGTGGATTCAAATGACAAAAATCAGATGGGGTATCTGGATGATGCTATGGATAAAGCTAAGTTGAAAATTAAAGAGAAGCATCCCAAGGGTTACAAAGTGGTGGAAGGTGATTGACAACGGATGGGACAAAATCCTACACCACGACATTCAATCTTGCGGGTATAATTTAGTAGTGTAATATCTTAATGATTACAAGTTATATTTTGTGTATTACCCCCATTGTCTTTAAACTAATGGAGTAATAATGTTGTTACAGGGTACTTCGAACCCAAGGATACAAGATGGTGGCCAAGTATGTAATGATGGTGAAGTATTATCGTGCACACTATCCGTAATTAAACGACTATGTAAGACCCAAGAAGACAGTAACGTGCGCGCCGAGGTTGAAGTAAGTAATACGTTTCATATTAATTAAACTTTTAACTTTAGCTCGAAGAGAAGATAATTGTTTTAGTTTGTGTTTTCGGATGACTTCATACAGTACAAGATTGGGGTGTACGGGGATCCGTATTTGCGGTACTCACATGATAGGGTCCCCCCTAGTAATATGCTTACCCGAATTAATGACTCTTTCGTTAATTGATTTTTTTTTACATAACGTTACTGATGCATGTAATTTTCTTCTTTACAATTACAGCTGAGTGGTGGATTATGGTGACAAATAGAACTGGATGGAATCCACTCGCTGCCGTTGCAATTCGGGTGCTAAGTCAGAGCACATCGTCATCCCAGTGCGAGAGAAATTGGAGCACCTTCAACCTTATTCATACGAAGAGGAGAAATAGGTTGAAGACGTAAAGATTGGAGAAGCTTGTCTCATCGCCATTACAATATGAGGGTGAGGATAAAGAATATCAAAGATAGGCGAAGACATCGGAGCGAGAGATTTGCACGGTTTGCGAGGTGGATTGTACCAAGAAAGAGCACGAGCCCAAGCTACTCGGGGCTTGTCCCGGGCGGATGTGGACTTGGAATATCTATTCCAAGAAGAACATCCACTGCGGCACGTGGGTGGAAGACAAGGATGCCGAGGGAGAGCCGAGTTCGACCCGAACGACGGATCGTGGGCCGAAGGAGAGCTTGACAGGCGTTGTTGGTGAGGATGAAGACATGCGGGAAGTTGAAGAAAGTCAAGTTCCGTGCACGGCTCCACTTCCCCGATCCACCCCGGACTACAGCTTCTCCAGAGAGACATCCAGCTCCGCCCCCGGCCGCTACAGCTCCTGCTCGAATTCCAGTTTCGGGTCCTTCTACCACCACCACCACCAAGAAGACTGGTGGATTATTTAGGACTTTAAAGAAAGCATGCTTACCTTCACAGCAAGCAAGTCAAGGAGATCCTACATTGAAGAGGAAGAAGATAAGTATCAAACGGCGACATCATCTCCTTGACAGCGAGACCACTCAGCCACCTTCATCAGATGAGGATGAAGAAGAATTTGTGCCACCCACACAACAACAGCGTACAGGGGGTGGAGGTGGAGGTGGGGGTGGCGGAGGTGAGGGTGGCTCTACTAGTAGTGCTCGAACGAGTGGAGCAGGTCCAGATGATTTGAGTGATAAAAGACACTCGTGTTCGAGTGGCGAGGGCGGCGGACGGTGGACGAGGTTGAATGTTTTTGACGAGTTTGCATCTTCCTATCCGCAGCCTGCCTCGGACGGTGAGCCTAGCTATCCACCTCCACCATCTTTTTTTACCTCCACCTCCGGCCCGATCGGGGAGTTTATGAGTTTACCGACATGGCCCGGTCTTTATTTTCTTATGGATACGGGCCAATTATGACCGACCCTAATCAATGGAGATTTGCGAGAAAATCGTAATGACCGGGACGAGAGATCCGGATCCGGATCCATCCTACTCCGGACGTTACCATAGTTGGTGGTGATGCGTATGTCTAATGTATTTCTTTGTTTATTTCACGCAATGTAATATGAGTGGTAAGAAGAATGTGTTGTACAATTTGTGGAGTTGGGTATGATTGTTTGTTTGGTAAAAACATGTATCTTATTTGATGCATGATGTGTTCTATTGTGTGATTGGATATGATGTGTTCTATATGATTGATTGTTAATTTGTTATATGAATGAGTGTTCCCTATATTTTTTTCACATTTTTCCTGAGTCCTATGTATTTTTATTGATTTTTTGGCGATTTTTCCATATTTTTTCGAAAAGCAAAAAAAAAAAAAACCGATCCAGACCGATTCTGGATCGGTCTGGCTCCATTGGAATCGGCCTAGATCGGTCCGATCCGATCCGATCCGGATCGGATCGGACCCCACCGATCCAGGATCCGATCCCGATCCGGCGATCCTTGCATTCAGCACAGCCCTCTGCTGGTCTCAAAAAAAATGATGCAATCTGTCCCGGTTGGAATGCACCTTGTGCAGGCCTGAGCCGGCCCATTTCAGCCCGAGATGGGATTCTATCTTGGGTCCGAGAGAATAGCCTAGTCAGGTCTATTTTCATCCCGTCCAAACTCCCTCAAGCAAGCCCCTTTGTGGCCAGCTTCCTTGCCCTCTTTGGCAATCACACTCTAGCCCCTTTGTGGCTCGGTGAAATCCCAAATCAGTCCTTAAGTAAAAAATCAGATTTCAGTTACACCCAAAACACATAAAAACCAGGTTTCAATTAAATCTGCAAACCAAAAATCAGATTAAGCAATCTACTAAATAAGATTCTAACCGACTTCAAAAATCTGGTTTTTGGCAATCTGAAAACTCACTTAAAACCCACTAAACTTCTCCCAAAAGGAATCAAATAAATAACATTTCAAACATTCAAAAATGAATCAAAATCAACTCAAAACCAAAAAATTCAGAAATCAAAAAAATCAAAATCAACCAAATTAAAAATCCAAACATGCTTAAAAGTTTAAGCACATCAAAACTGAAATCAAAACAAAAACTTGAACCAATCAAGTCCAAAATCAAACAAATCAAAACTAAAACCAAAACAACAAAACCAAATCAATCAAACAACTACATTCAAACTCCAAAACTCAAAACCGACTTTCAAGTCGACCCAAAAAATCAACCAACAAACAAATAAAAACAAATCCGAACAAATCCGTTTGCATCTGATCGGACCCAAAAGGCCGCTGCCCTTTTGAGCTCTTTACTTTATTTTGTGGATGTGCATGTCTCCGAAAACAGGTTGCCACGACGGTTAATCAAAGGCGTTCGAGCCGTTGCTCGATGTAAGTTAACGCCGGATACTCGCACCATCCGGCGGAGAAGGGTCAAAAAATGAAAATTTCAAAGAACCCGAACCTCGGTTCTAATATTTTTAAAACTATCACCGGACTACCTAATATTTTTAGGATATCACATATTTTCCTAGAAAAGTCCGGAGATGTCTTTCTTTCTAAAGAACAGACGCCTAAAAAAAGAGGTTCACACAGTAATGTTTATGTTTTCTTTTCTTTCTTTTTTTGAACAAGTTGATGTGGGACGATCCCAAATTGTCTTTTCTTCCATCGTATCAGCCAATCTAATCCAAATGCAGATTGTTCCAATAATGACTCGGAACAATTCCTTGCAGCAAACCAAGGTTTCATGATGTCTAGACATAGTTCCGCTAAGGTTTCCTAGTTCATTTGTTATCCAGAACTGTTTTAGCATGCATTGGCTCAACTACAGTTTTAACAAATGTACGGTTATCACTGTAAGCATTCAAGAAATAATTGCACCAGTGCGATTGTCAATGTCAGATTATGGCAGAGAATTATGAATTCATTATGCAATAAAGTTATATATAAATATACATATCAAATAATTAGAAGTACAATGTAATAGAAACACATTAAATTTGCTAACAGAAGGTACCAATAAAAAAATCAACCAAACAGACCACATGGGGTGATAGGAAAGAAGAAAAACTAAAACTTTCATCACACCTTTGTTATCTGAACCCCAGTGTTCAAGGCCAAAATTGACAAAATTCTTTAGGATGTCAAGCCTCTCACCAGAACTTATGTCCCAATGGCGTTGTTCTTTAATTTCGGTAAATACCCAAGGCTGCCACAACAAGAATTAACAAATGAACATGAGCACAATTGGAGATCATGGTAAAAGAAACCAACCAAAAATACAAACTGATAAGACAAACCCACAACAATCCAGATACATCCAAAACTAATAAAGCACTATTATATCCTTGACCTGGAAAATTTTCAACCTAAAATAAATTATACAAAAAGAATAAGAATGTTTTGCCCAACAGAATGCTCCAAACACAAACCTTGATAAGTGCACCTCGAGCAATCATGCAGCTAGAGAGCTGAGAACAATCAGATATATGTTTGTTCCAATCAAGGTAAGAGAATATATCACCATTTCCCAAGACCTGCACAGCATTAGGAGCCCTTCTAGCACACTGATAAATATAATCCCAATCAGAAAGTTTGCTGTAGCGCTGCTGTCGTGAGCGACCATGTATTGTTATCGCACTAGATCCCCAATGGCCAATGTCAGCAATAAGTGAATCAATGCGATTTCTTCCTTCTAGGTAACCAGTTCGTACCTGGTGAAAGGCACAAAAAGAAGTTGTGGCCAGATTGAGATAAAAAGATATACACCATTTGAGTAAACAGGAGAGGTTGAAAAAAGAAACATCCGTAAGTCCAAATTTTATGGTATAATATGCTTGCTTATTCCACATTCTGCAATCATAAAGGTCAATTAGGAGCTTACCTTTACAGTTAATGGTATATCAACTATGCCACTGGCCGCTTGAATAATATTCTTCATCCTTAAGGGTTTTGTGAGAAGAGAAGATCCAGCCCCCTTGTTAACAACAATGTCAATTGGGCAACCCATATTGATGTCAATAAAATCAACTGTACATTCACGATCAATAAGCTCAACAGTGCGAGCTACTGTGTCAGGGTATGCTCCACATATCTGTACACCAAATATGTCCTCAGATGTATGCCTTCTCATTAATGCCCATTCTGAAGCTTGCCCCTGGTAAATAATAATGAGCATATGTTTCAGGTGTAACAGAGCATATAGTTCCTTTAGCATGCTCCTATAACAGCATGCAAGAAAAGAAAAAAATATATAACATAAATGAATCAGCACTAACCACATACTGATATATATAAGTTTCCATAAATAGCAAGACTAAAAAAACAAGTGTCAAAGACACAGCAAATTTCTGGTGATCCTTGAAATATATTTGGTCGATTCCATGCACATTAATTATCGGTGAACTGTCCGCAATCGAACTCATTGTAAAACCCTTCAGAAGTTGGGAAATGGATATTACCTAAAACTGTGTTCTCTAGTTACTGTATATATACTTTATCTATCTTGAAGTCCCCCGTCATTTCTCAGTTTGTTTCTTGCTTCATTTTTCACTCTTTTTATTTCTCATAAAATCCTTTGAGACTTAAAGGTTAGTGATGTGGCATGTGTCCGGACAAGCCTCCAATCAAGTATTGTGTTGCTTGTCTCACTCAACCAGCTGACCTCTTCACCTCCCACAGTTTGCCAACTGACTAGCGAATGTCATATTGACTCTGATCAATTTCCTTATTAACATCTAAGAGCACATCTCAAATCTCCCTCATGCACGTTAGGGGTTCTGAGCTGCTGCCAGGTCTGTGAATCCAGACCCCATTATCAGGTACAGAAAATGAAGCAGTAGCTGAGGGGCCACCTTGCTGCCACTCTCCGCTGCCATCCAAAGGCAGCCAGACCATCCTCTGGCAAGCCTATTCCGCAGTATCCTTCGGGATCTTGTCTCTCCAACCTCCCCAAAGAGATGTCTAGATCTGAGTTGGCACTCCTTATCCCAATTTGCTGGACTGGCTTGGTTCAACCTCCAAAGAGAGGTCTAGATCTGAGTTGACACTCCTTAGCTCAGTTGGCTGGACTGGCCTGGTTCAAATGAGGCTTCCGAAGGCAAGGTCAAGATCCAAGTTGGCACTCCTTGGCCCAGTTGGCTGAACCAGCCTTGTTCGAGTGGGGATGCCAGTGGGTTCCTGGTGGGTCTTTGAGCATAGTGGCTTTGTGCGTTGACAATGTTGCTAATTGCTATATCTGCATGCACTAGACAAAGAGGTACAATATGGCATTTGCAACAGCTAGAATTAAGCTTGAAATGCAAAGGAGAGCCCCTTGGGTTCGCACAAGGGTTTGGGTAGTGTCAAGGTACAGATATGAGAGAGAGAGAGAGAGAGAGATGGGCATTCACACAGAAAGGGTGGAACAGGAATGGACGGAATGCATGTGAATGGCCAGGATCGTGAAGAGGTGTGCAGCATGTACGTGACAAGAGCACAAGGTGGGGAGGGAGGATCAAGGGAGCAGCGAACAGGAGAATAAGTGGAACTTAATGGACTTGATCAGAAGGCGGTGAAGATGTAGGTGCAGGGGTGTAGGTGTTTGAGCATGTGAAGACCAATGGAGTTGTTACCAGGAAAAGGCGCAGGTTCAGTGAACCATGTAGGCACATCAAAGCATAGTTGTCAAAAAGGCACCTAGGTGCCAAGGCATTTGCCTCCTTGATATCCCTCCCAAGAGATGTTGTCCCCTTGACCCCCGCAACTTGACTGCGCAAAATGATATATTTCACTATCACTTATACTATTACATATGTTTAAGATTTGTAATTATAGATATATGTTATATACTTAAATTTTATAAAGTTCTCTCTTAATCCTCTTTTCTCTCTCTCACTTAGTTTATCAAGATTAACTCTTTCTCAAAAAATATATAATCATACATACATAATTACATAAAATAAAACCATATTTACATGCATGCATATATAAAACACGCATTCAATTATAACATATAAATATTATTGTATTTATATATACATATGTTTGTATGTACACATAAATATATATAATATTAACATCTAATTGTATATATGTATATATGCAAGGTAGGCTAAGTTGAAGGTCGGGAGCGAGTCAGTTGGGCACCAACTGACCCAAGTCACTTGGGGTCGGCAACCCGGGTTGACATATATCCAAACGAAAGTCAACATGACTATAAACCATTGGGCTAGTCAAGGCCAACCCCAGCCAACCTGGGTCATAGACCAGTTCAATCCCAAGCTGAATCAGCTGATCTAGGTCCTAATCGGATCGGTCGGTCCCAAATCCGACTCAATCAAGCCAAGCCAGCTGGCCTGGCATTCCATGTATATATGTATATACATATATATAAGCATCTAATGCTACTATTGCTTTTATCGCCTAGGTGATGTCTTTGTGACTGTCTTGTCGCATAAGTGGAATTAACACCTTTAAACACCTTGAGTGCTGATGTAACCTCAAAATTCGAAAACATTTTAAAGATTTTTTGGTTTTGGAAATTCATTTTTCATTTGGTTTGAATTTGACCTTAGCGTTGACTTCTTAGGAAAATAGGTGGTATACCATAGAAGTACTAACTAGGGTCAATGATATGTATAAAATTATAAATTGAGGTTGTTAGGTTCTTTGAAATTTATTTTGACCTCTCCCCGTCGGATGGCGCGAAGATCTGACGTTAATTACATCGAGAATACTCGAATACCCTTGATTATCCGTCATAACAATTCATTGAAGTAGAAGATATGCATCCACAAAAATAAACATTCATACATAGGAGAAAACAGCCCCATGAACTTGATGGAATGCAAGCACTTAATGTTTCATTTTTTGTTTAAGTTGGTTTGAATTTTGGTTGATTTGGTTTGAATCTGATTTGATTTAAGTTGAATTAGATTGATTTGTGAGTTATTCTGTTTGAGTTTGAGTTTGTTTAATTGAATTTGGCAGTTTGTTTATTATTTGATTTTGAATGGGATTTGGGCTTAGCTTAAGAAATGTGGTTTGTTTGGGATGAAATTAACTAATTTAACCCATTTGATTTATTAAATTTCAGTTGAATATGTGGATTTTAAATTTAATGTGAATTGAACCCGAGAGGTTAACTTTCTTGAATTTGTTTAAGTTTAGTTTGTTTTAGCTTAAATCTGTTCGGTTAAAGTTTGGTTGAATATTCATTTGAAAGATTTATTGATTAAGTTCGGCTTAGGTTTAATTTTGAGGTTTTGATTTGGGTTTGATTTAATTAATTTGAAAAGGATTTAGGCTTAACTTACAGAATCTGGTTTGTTTGGATATCTACTTCTAGATTATCTAAATTATGAGTTTATTAGTTTAAGTTTATCTTGCATTAGAATTATTTAGTTAAAGTTGATCTTGGATTTGATTCACGAGATTGGATTGTTTAAGTTATGGTTGATTGGAACTTGTTACTTAGGTTGGAAATTATATGGATTGTGGGCTTTATTAGCATCTTGATGATTTACTGTGATTTGATCTCAAGTGTATTGTTAGATGAGATTCAGTTTAATTAGATTTATTTATTTAAATTTGGCTGGATTGATTTAAGTTTATTTGATTCAAATTTTCTTTACCAGTTTCTTATTGATATGACTTAATTCAGATATTGAATTTTGCTTATAGATTTTAATTCACTTTTGGTTTGAACGGACTCTGTTTGATTAAGAATTAATGATTTTAGTTTTGATAAACTGGTGCTTGAGTTGGTTAAAGTTTTATTTATTAACTTATGATTTGTTCGAATTTCAGATTTGACTATGCTTATGATTTGAATTAATCTGAATTTAATTTGCTTGTTGGTTTAATTTGATTTGATTTCTGTTTACAGGTTTACTTTGATGTTATTTTGATCATTTTTGAATTTTACAGTTTCTAGATTGCAGGTTTGCTTGGGGGTTTAATTTTACGGTTCATTAGAGATTGATCGTTTATTTTTTTATTTGAGTCAAGTTCAGTTTAATGCTTCACTCTTGTTCTCTCAAGTTCTTATTCCCAGGTTCGAAGTTATGTGAAATTTCTGCCTTTTGAGTTTGTTTTCTTCTCATCAGGGTGATTATGATATGTTGGATCAAGTTTACACTTCATTCGATAAGCTGACTGGGTTGATTACAGTTGAATACCCAGATCTTACTTTGAAAATTGGTGAATTGAATTTCTGTTCGACCTCCAGCTCTGATGCACTACTCTTAGTCAAAATTTTGTTGAAATTCGGTTAGAACCTGCAACTCTAGATTCACTGTTTGCATATTTTGTTTTTTTTTATTCCAAATTTTCAGGTTTGTAATTCTGCAGATTTTGCGGACTCCGTTTTCTTATTTTAAATGTGAAGTTCAGATTTTTAAATTTCCAGATTTCAGATTTCTTGCAGATTTTACAGAATAAGTTGGTTTTCAGATTTAGGGGTTCTTCAGATTTTGATTTTTCAGATTTTTTATGTTTCGGATTTGTATGTTTCAGATTTTATAAACTTCAGATTTTACAAATTTCAGATCTTCAGTTCTCGGTATTTTCAGACCCGGTATGGCTTAAGAGATTTTTTTTTTTGACATCCTTTATGTTCAGGTTGCTTTATTCTGTTTTATTTCATCATCATTTTTTGTTTGCAATCCTCTCAATTTCATGGGGTTATTGATCCTCCACTCAAGATCTCTTGTAAACCGAACATGCCATCTTATTGCTCAGTTCTGTGTCATTACAACTTGATGGTTTTGAGACCATCTTCACTCAATCCTCATTGGATATGATGGACTGGTCAATTTACGAGGGAATATACCCGGTCCTTAGGTAGACTTATGGGTATTTCCTCCAATTCTCTCTTTTTTTAGCATATAATCGGCTTAATGGCATGTTGATTATGCACGGCCTCATATATAGCTTGATGGTAAGACATTGAGGTCTTTTATGACCTTTGTATGTCTACCTTAAGGACGTAGGGGCGGATGGTTAGTCGACCCCCCAACTAGTCTCGATTTGTTGATTAAAGAGGTAGAGTTTTATTTAATTTCATTTGATTGTTTATTTTAAAAATTTTTATTTGAATGTGCCCAAGTCGAGCACTGTTCATTGGAGGCTATTGGGCCTCTTCGGCGGCCCATCCCGCTTCGGCCCCTTCTGCCCCCGAGTGGGCCTGCTCGCCTCCCTCGGCCGCGCGCTTCGCGCGCGCATCCTTTTTTTTTGCATTTTTTCCTTCGGGTGGGCCCCACCACTTGGTTGACTGCGAGTCAACTGCTCCTCGCGGCCGGCTCCAAGCGAGCGCCTCCTCCCGCGCACACGGCCGAGTGGCCTTTTCCCTTTTTTTTTGCGTTTTTCTTCACTGGTGGGCCCCACCACCATTTCCACCGTGGACTAAAGTTGGGAGACATATTTCTCCCGCGGCTACAGTGTCCCCTCGACCATCTCCGGCACCCGATGGCAATGCGGCCTCCTCTCCGGCGGCTTTCGGCTGTGTTCGACGGCGACGGCACCGGCAGGGGAAGGAGAAAGGGCCGGCGACCCTAGGGGAGGAGGACGGAGCCCTCACCGGTGGCGACGGGAGGGGCCTTTGGCCTCTACGGCGTCCGCTGCGGCTGCTGCGGAGGTTACGGTGTCCGGCGGTAGGAGAAGCCGGCGGTAGGAGAAGCCGGCGGTAGGAGAAGGAGACGGCGGGAGAAGAGGAAGGTAGCCTCCACCAAGTCGCAGGGGGACCAGTAACCTCTCCGACTTCTCTCTCCCTCGCTCTCGCTGCTTTCCGGTTGCTCGATCCCCCTCTCCAGATGCTTGCCTCTGTCGCCTCCTCTCTTTCCGCCACGGACCCCCACTCGCGGACCCTCCGGCTCCCTCTTATAGACGTCCTCTGGGCGCGGGGCTCCTCTGGAGGTCCATGGGAGCCTGGAGGAGCTCCCGGTCAGTGCAGGGTGTCGCCGCGGGGACCGGTAAAGGGGCTGGTCCCTCTGTTCCAGAGATCCCGCAGGGGATCCCCCTCTCCTGCACACCCGACCGCAAGTCGGCTGCGTAAAAGCAAGCTGCCGACTTGCTATTTGCGTTCGCCTCCCCCCTTCTTCCTTTTTGTCTGCCGGTCGATCTCCATCCCTCATCGTTTTCTCCTTTGCTTTTCTCTTTTTTTTTTTGAAATTCCAGGTGTCAACAAGTGCCTTGTCACCTTGATAACTATGTGTCTAGTAGTAGTACAGAAAAGGAGAAAGCAGTGCAGTTGAGGGACTAGGGTCGCAAGCAATCCTGCCGGAACCAAGGGAGGTTGTCGGTGGAGCAGGCTGGAGGCATGGCACATGGGAGGTGTCAACAGCTAAGGAGACTGGCACCTGGCCATTGGAATACACTTGTTGTGAAGTTGTTCACTCTACAAGGTTTTGTTATGATGCAATACGATGCAGCCGGTAGAGCACTAAACAGCACGTCATAGCAAAGTAATTACAGTGGGAATAATGGTGTTGCTGAACGGCACTACAGAAGTTGCTAGAAGGCCACAAGAAGAAACTTTGACATAGGCTTGGAGGCAAGTTGTAGACTATTGAACACTGGGGATAGTTGGACGTAGAAACATGTCTCATAGGTTGAACAACTAGCTTTCAAGAGCTTTTCAACAGTTGTGCCAAGCACACATCCAATGCGACAAGGAAGGGGTTATGTCTAGGGAATGACCAGAGGGAAAGGGTGATGGGGACAAAAAATTCTAAATTTTAGGTGTCTTTTAAAATAAAATTCTAAATTTTAGGTGTCTTTTAAAATTTCTGTCCAAGTCTGTAAATAGAAAAGGATTAGGGGTCTTTTCTTAGAATTTGTTCAACCTCTATATAAAGAGGGTCCGATGTACATATTGGATAATCAATTTGAAGGAATTTTTGAAACAGGCCTTCGGGCGTGTCCTCCCATGCAGGGGCTGCGGCCCCATTTTCTCCTCCAACCCCGGCGACGAGTGCCGCTCTCCTTCGGTCCTTCCCACCCCCGGCAAGTGACCGGTACCTCCTCCCTTCCCCGACAAGCGGCTGCGAGCCTTCCATTCCACCTTCCAGATTCGGCGAGGTCGCCGATCCCCCCTTCCCCCTCCTCACCCTCCGCCCCCTGCACCGTTCTTCTCTACTTCCCCTTCTCGGTTCCCCATCGATGACATCAACGCGACGACCTAAAGCCCTCTTCAGATCTGGCACGTCGGACATATCACCCGCTGAGGAGGACCTTCCGACGATCCCTGGAAGGGCTCTCCATCGGTTCCTCTGTTCCCGCATCTCCTTCAGCATCTCCCTCCCACGGCTACGGCGGGACCCGATCCGGTTTCCTCCGGTTCGGTGGCGCGAAGTAGACGACAAAGAAGGAGGAGGTAGACGGACAGAGTCGACAGCGATGGCAATGTTTGAAGGACCCTTCTTTCTCCTACTCCACCCGATCGGCCGTCATTCTCGCCTATTTCCTCTCCCTCCCCTTACTCCGCCTTGTCCGCCTGCACCAATCGGACAAAGCCAAAGCTCCGGGGCCGTCTAGACGGCGACAACGACGCAGGACAGCAGCTGCAAGCGCGAGAGATCGTCGACGCCTGTTTTCACTATGTCGCCTGCGTGTGGCACCAGCCGAGGACAACCACGCGAGAGAGATAGCCCCGTCGGGCTATGTCAGGACTCGGCCGCCCACCTCCTTACGCTCGCGCGCGATGCCGCCACGCGGTCACTGCGTCGACGGCCATCGCTTGGCCACGTACCCCGTCCCCGGCTTCTCCTACGCGTGCCACGATTCCCAGCGGGGGATATGCTCGCGCTCACGAGTGCAGGCGACACTTGCGACCGGCCGGCGCCGACTCATCCAGCCTGGTTCGCAGCCCAGACCGACCGTCTGGCCAGTTCGACCGAGTCCAGACCCGGTTGAAGCCGGTTCGACCCGGTTAAACACCTGAACCGGCCGGTTCAACTCGGTTTAGACCAATTTAGGGTGACTCAGCTCGGTTCAGGCCCGATTCGGGTCCGGTTTGAGCTTGGGTCATTTCGTTTTGAGCTCGTTTTGCTCTATTTTAAGAGCGATTAGCGCTGGTTCATTTTGTTTTCGATCTGTTTAGTCTCCAAGCTAGCCGGTTTGTCCCGCATCAAAGGGCCACAAGACTGCCAGAGAGGAAAGAGATGTAAGGTAAGAGGGTAACAAAGGAAGGATGAATGCCTCCTTGACTGATCAAGATAGGAGATATGAAGAGGAGGCTGAGTCGCAGCTCTCAAGACTATAGGTTTCTCCATTTTCACAAATAACTCACTGCTCCTTGGGAATGTCAATGGAGGTCTTAAAAAAGACCATATCTACATTTTAACACCTCAAAAACACTATACTAAATGGTGCCATGTCACCTTATGAAATGTGACTTAACTTGATCCTAATCTAGATCAAGATCAGATCAGGTGGCTCAGCCGATCCAAGGAAAAAAAATTCAATATAGGAGCAAGTGAGCAACAACAATTAGTTCCTCCAAAATTTTTAACAAAAAAAGATAAAAGATAAAAATATGCCATGGTAGACTAATGGTCGATTATGGTATTATCCAACCCTGATTGGGGTCATACTGGTGTTAATAGATGGCAGAGAGGCTCCATCGCTGCCCCTGTACCTACCCTACCCTTCCGAGCAGTTACAAGATGGGGGAAACATCCCGTGATCTAGATGGGACCAAATCGAGCACCCTCTATCCTAAATCAGGTTGATAGGTGCCAATCCCAATATGGGATCACTTTGCAATCCATACTTGTAATGTTGTATGGTAGTGAATGATGAACAGTAAAAGAAAAACAAGTTTCCAAATTAAGTAATGCTGAAATGATATCATTAAGATGGATGTGTTTTACAAAAAATTTTCCTTTATTTCTCTTTGATTCTAAAAGTTCCTATAGGAGTTAGTAAAACCTCGAGAGTGTCAAAGCTAAATTCCTCTCGCAAAGCAAAGGTGGTGGGAAAGGCCTGCATCTTGTTAAATAGAACCATGTTCCTAGAGATAAAGGAGGGCAAGGTTGGTCTTTTGCCCTTGATATCTTAAACAAAGCATTGCTCTACAAGTGGTTGAGAAAAAATCTCTACAAATTATCTGCTTGGGGCAAGATAGTTTGCTCGAAGTATTGGATTGGGTGCAATGATGGTCAGGTCATTGACTACAGAACTAGTAGCAGAATTTCAAATATATGGAAAGGCATCCTTCAACCATGGGATTTTTTTCAAGCCTTCTACGGCTGTTCTGGAAGGACAAATGGGTGGAGCATGTATCTCTGTTTGGCACCGGCAAGTTTCCAAAACTCTTCAAAATTGTTGTCAATTATAAAGAAAGAATTTAGGCTATGTTGGATCACACAACAGGGTGAAACCTGAAGTTCAGAAGAAACATTAAAGAGAAAAAAACTGCAAATTCACAGACTTAATTAAAAGATCAGAGATGCTCAGCAGATCTACAAGAGAAGTTATCTTGGTTGCCAAAGTTAGTTCACCATCAAAACAGTTAACAAAAAATAGAATCATGAGGGTGAAGAGGTGGTCTGGTGAAAGTTTGTTTGGGACCCAATCCTGCCCACCAAAATCAGAAACTCTTTGAAAAATTTGTAGAAACATACTACCATCAAAGTCATTGATCCACAACATTTTCCCTCTAACTTCTTCCCCATGTGTTCTATGTCACTTTCCAGGAGAATAAAGATCATTTGTTCCTGGTTACGGCGTTATAAGTCCACTATGGAGGACTTTGCACAAAATAGAACAAATGCTTGGCTACAATTTGATAACCCTGCCTCATTACCATTTTAGTTGCACGAGGTCAATACATGGAAAGCTGACTTCCTAGAAGCTCATACTGTCGGCAATGCCCTGATCCATCCGAACATAAGAACCTTTGAAGATTCATTTGAGAACTCATCTAACATCATTCAGCACATGGATTATTGATGAGTACCGAATCGAGACGTAAGAACCGATTAATGATGAGAACCGAATCGAGACACAAAAACCGGTTAATAGATTTCAAATTTCATGTAAATTTTGACATTAGATCAATACTAGGTCTATCTAAATATTTTTTATACAGTTTTAGGATTTTTCTAAGATGTCTAGTCATTTTCTTCATTTTTTAGACATTTTAGAATGATGAATTTCATTTTCCCTAGTTATAAAATGATTTTTCGTTTTTTTTCTTTTCATAGCTGCTCAGTCCTATAAATAAGACCCAAGCTCCCCCCCTCATTGTATATATGATACATCTTGAATGAAATCTCCCGTTGAAATTTCTTTGTTTCGATTCCACCCCTCCCCGATGCTCTCTTAAACCCCGGTTCCCTATTCTCTCTCCGCGGCAGACGGTGTTTCGAGTGGGCTCCCTCCTCTTTCTCCGGCGGCAAAAACCCTAGCTCGGCAACTCCACTCCCGCTCTCCTTCTCCTATGGTGTTCTCGGCGAGCTTCCTTAGAAGATCTTTTTCCCCTCGCTTAGTTCTATCACTTTGTCTTCAATCCGCTCTGCAGTGGACTCATCTTCGGCCGGTCTGGCAAGCTCCTGTGGTGGAGATCCATCACTCGACGGCAGTTGTCTGCTTCCCTACTTGGATCAGCTGGATCCCTTCACCCGGAGTCGATTCTAACGAGCTCCTATGGAGAAACTTCTCCACTTGTCCGATCTCCTCTGTCTTCTTCTATTCCGGCTATTGTTCTCTGCTCTTCACTGAGTTCGGAACCTGGTGGCTATAGTGGTGAACTACTTCATGTTCGCCTTATTCGTTGTTGTTCTTGTTCTCTGAAGGAGGCCCATGGATAGATCGACCGATGAATATTCAATGTCCTTCTCTTGAGGCTGGCAGCTGATGATGAATGGATCTGTGTGGTCCCTTACTTCTATTTGGTTGACGGTATATAAGTGCTTCTAAGAGGTTAGTGATGCATCGATGACTATTTCGGGGCATTCAGATCTGGTGACACTTTCCTTTATGTGAAGAAATCTCGTGGTATCTCTTTCCTCCTGAACGCAAACATCCTAAATTCTGTTCGATCTGGTTTCGAAAGCACCCAAACCGAAGGGGTTTTCTCCTTACGATTTATGTTGAACTGAGACTGGGATTGATCTTCTTACGGTTTCCTAATCGAGGGCTCCATTGACTTAGAACTGGTTCCTTAGTCCAGTTTGGTTCATTCTTTGAATTTTCTAGCGTTTGGATCTCGGGTTGCTTACATGGTTGGTAAGCATGCGTAAGTTCTGTTTCCTTGAAGTGGCTACTCAGTTGGCTTAAAAAAAAGGAATCCGATCTATGTTCAGTTTCCAAGGATTCTGTTGATATTGATCATGTCTGAAGAATATTTTTGCGGATGAGTTTATTCTTAATCTGAGTATTGGGTCCACTTCCTGTCAAGATTCTGTGATAGGGGAAAAAATTGTAAATTAAATATTTACCGTTTTGTTTTTTTTCTTTCTTAAGAAGAGTAGTCAATTTTCATTTAGATCCGATTGAGGGTATCTCTGTAAATATTATTTTAAGTTGTCTTCCTTTGTAATATGCCACCTCCTATATAAAGGGGCATCGATCAATAGTTCAATATACGATTTGGAAATTTTTGGAAACCTTCAGGAGTACCCGCGTACGTAGCGTAGCTTAAGGTAGTGTAGGGCCTTCAGCCTCATCCTCTCTCCTTCGTCTTCCCTATTCGGCCAGGAGGGTCTTCCTCTTCCATCTTCTAGATCCAGCGAGGTCACCGTTTCCTTCCCCCTCCTCACCTTCCGACCTCCGCGCCGTTCTTCATATTTTCTCCTTCTCGGTTCCGCATCTACGAAGTCACAGCGCCATCCAGTCACTTCCGATCTGGGCACATTCCTCCTTTCAATCGGCGACGACAGCATCAGGTCTGGTGACCGTTTCCGGTGTTGACAGATCTGATTGGAACGGCACAGGAGAACGGCAAATCCGGCAATCACTGGATCTGCCCGCTTCTTGCTGCTGATCACCAGCGTCATTGTCTCCATCATCGGCCACAATGGAGATGGCAGCTCCGACATCGACAAAATCGAGGACGAAGAATCCTGCGTCAGCTTCATTGACTAAAGCTTCCAGATCTGCCGTCTGATCTGTTTCCCTTCAGACCTGCAGATCCGGTTCGCTACAGCCTGCACGTCAGTGACGATTCCTGTCCAAGGAGACAACAAGTTTCGACAATTCCCGGAACTTCATCTTCCCTTTCGCGGAGTCCACTTTCAGCAACCGACCTCCTGCAAGATCGAATTCCCACTGCTGGGTGCTCGAGAGTGTCTCGCCGGCAACCATGATTCGGTTGTTTCTCCTCTCCACCGGTTTCACATCGAGCATCCGGTCGTTCGCTGCAACGGTGCGACTGCAACACTGTGCACAGAGGATCTTCGCGGCAACGAGGAAGACAAAGACACCCAAATCGTGTCCATGCGTCTCTAGAAGCTTCCGCAGAGTCGTACAATCTTCCGTTTACACGAGAGCCCTCTTTCACATTGCCTGCGATGTCGCCACTTCATCTCCATATCTCAATGGCTGTCATACAGCCACGCAACCCCACTGGTCATCCTCACGTACGACTTGCAGGGCTTCACGAATCCAAGTTACTCATCTGGGGAAGCAGTCATCTCGCAAGCGTCCACCTCCACGTCCCCTTGATTCAATGGGGCTTGGATCGCAACGTAAGTGTGGTGTTGGGCCCAAAATGGTGCTGGTTGAACCGGATTTAGGGCAGAATAAACAACATTTTGGACGTCTCCAATTTTAATTTCAATATTTTAGTCATTTGGGTAGTTTTGATCAACTTAGTTGTTTAATTCCGATTTTCTCCAACTTCGTTCCGCATCATTTTGATTCCTGACAATGTTTCTTATTCAGTTATTTTGTAAGTAATCGATCTTGAGTTTCTTAGAGCCTATAGCAATGGCATCTTCTAGAATTGCCTATATGTTGAAAAAGGAAAAATGATGATGAAACCAGGTAACAGTGCCTTGGTAGCTTTAATAGGTTGGCGGTATTGTTCATTAGGAGGACTCCTGAAAAATGATGAACATTCTCTGGTTTCTAATTCCCACCCTCTGGCTGTGATGATTAGTTTCTGAGTCATATGGTGGTTGTGATGAAATTATCTTTCTGGGCCTTGTTAGTGAACACATCAAATATTTGAGATTAATTCCTTGATTGTTGCTGCGGTTGTTTCATTTGTTGAACTGCATAAATCTCTTAGATGTTAGCATATTAGGTATATTGTGTTCATTAAACTACTGAGTTCTAGTTGATAGTATTTTTTTGGTATTTTGCTTGCTATTCGGGTTTCCTTAGTTGCTTGGTTATTTGTCTTGGAACATATTCTACATGGTTCAAACTCTTAAACATGGGCCCCCCGGTACCGTCCCGCATCAATTATTTTTTCAAAGACATGATTTTTGCTCGTTCTAGTTCTTATAAGGTTTGGGCTATCTTCAGGCATAATCTCCCCAATAGAAACAACTTTACTTGTGGTCGTTGGCAATGGCTGGTAGACTCTTTTTTGGAAGGACAAATGGAAAAAGCATGTATCTCTGTTTAGCATAGGCAGGTTTCCAAAATTCTTCAAAATTGTTGTTAATTCTAAAAAAAGAATTTAGGCAATGTTGGATCATGCTATGGGGTGGAACCATAGTGTGTATCTCTGTACAAGATTGTAACCTCCTTGGTAGTAATCTAGTTGTCCGCATTCTCTTTTCTTCATTTTTCTTTTTTATGTAAATTTTCATTTATACTGAATTAATAAATTGTAGCTTTCGCCACCTTCAAAAAAAGATGGACATATAGTTGTACTAAATAAGATAGAAATAATGATGAATATACTCAACTCAAATCAACTCTTAATCCCAAATTATTTGATGATGGTCATATAGATTCTCTTTCTTCACTAACATCGATTTTGAGTGACCTCTTCAAAGATAGTTAAATCATCCACATCATATTGAATTACCCTCCTCTAAGTTGACTTAGGTCTATGTTAAACTTCAAATTTTTAAAATATAAAAAATTGTATTCCTTTTTGAAAAGTAGAATTTTTTATTAAACTACTATGGCTATGAAAATAGGTGATAAACCATAGGAGTCTAGATAATTGAGTGTGGTATGAACATATAAGAACTCTTCCGAAAATCATCTTAGTGTTGACATAGGGATTACCTTATCACTTAGAAGACTCATTTTGAGTGACCTCTTCAAACATAAATGACCGTTTTGCCCCCGACACATCAAAACAAATTAGGACAATATCGAGAAAATCCAACTTGATAAAAATATTCGTCTAGGATTGAATAGGACAACGCTCAAGACGAATTGAGAATCCGATCAACGGTCGAATAGATATTCAAGAAAAATTGAATTTGGATGGGAATGCATGCCCCACCACCCGAGGCAAAATGGTCCAATCAACCGTTAAACTGGCTCACAGACTAAACATTTCAATTTCTCAGCTCAAGACTTCAGTCTCGAGAACATTGATGTAATGAAATTAAAATTCAACAAAGAGAAGAATTTAATTGTATTTTATTTGCAATTTCAAAATTTTCGACGGACAAGATTGCAAGTTTGCAACAATCGGGAAGATTGGTAAAATTGGAGATTTGATGCAATTCAGAAGATCCTGGACACACATATTGATGGAACACGAGATCAACAACTATCGGGCACCTTCCGGATTTTTCCGAACAAATTTGAAGGTTATTTAAATAATTCTAGTCAGAATTAATATAAGCCATCAGATCGGGAGCATCCTGATGGGAATTAGGTCGAATTGGATTTGAAAATGCCCAGCCGCCATCTCTCTTTGCCTTGATAACACGCCAGCCCTCCTCCCCGGTTTTCTCCTATGATTTAGAAAAAGATTTAGAAGATATTAAGAAGGGATATCATCTCATTGATTATGGCATTTAAAAAATAAGAAAAAACAGAAAGAAAAGGGGGATTGCGGCCAACACTTCCAGCCTGCCATCATGGCAGGCCCACGCGCATGAGAAACCTCCCAGCCTCAGCCTATTTTCCTCTTTTATCTCCTACAATCAAGAAGATATTAAGAGGAGATATTATCTCATTGATTGTGACATCTAAAAATGAGAGAAAGAAAAGGAAATAGGGGGTGCGACCAGCAAAGAACCTGCCAAAAGGTAGGGCTACATGTAAGCTGTCCCCGGAAGCTCTCTACCTTGGCATGGGGGGGAAGGGCACCAGTCCCGATCGCCTGTACCCCCGGCCCTCCTCTCTCACGGTGGATCCTCATTCTCATGCATGTGGAGAGCAAAAGAAGAGAGGAGAAATTTTCCCCTCTCACGGCAAAAGGCTTCCTATGCACAAGGCCTGCTCTGGCTTCCTCCTCCATCGACAACACCTGCAGGAGAGCAACAACAGTAGCAGTCTTCACCCATCAACAAGCCCCTGCAGCCTCTACTTGATCCGACAGCAACATCCTCCCCTTCTAGTAGTACCTGTGCAAAGGGGGATAAAGAGAAGAAGCTGGAAGGAAGCCAGCCCATCTTCTTCTAGCAGAGGCTGCAGTGCAAGGAGGAGAGCAAGAAGAAGAAAAGAAAGAAAAGATAAGAAAGGGGACAGCACCATGTAGCATTCAAGTTCTCCTCCTTTTCCTTCTTTTCCCCATGTTCTATCAAAAATCAAGCCATTTCAAGGCCCCCAACCAAGTCCCTAAAGCCTGTTCGGCCCTCTCTCTGCGATCTCCTCTTGAAACCCCCTTGGCTGGCCGTTGTTCTCCCTACAGCCAGCCTATCTATCTCCCCACCTTAAGGCCCCTCTGCGCAAATCAGAAAATGCCCCTTTCGGCTTCCCTTGAGGTCCCCTTCCATGGCCAAACAGGCCACTGACCTCTCCCCTGCGCAGGCACAAAACCAGCAAGCATAGCCCTTTGGGTGACCCCCTGTTCCCCCCCCATTCAGGCTCCTAAAAGCCCCTATGTGACCCCTGTTCAGGCCCCCCCTGGAAACTCTAAAAGACCCCTGTGAGACCCCCTGTTCAGGTCCCCATTCAAGCCCCTCAAAAATCCCTCTGTTGACCTCCTTAAACAGGTCAAAATCAGAACATTAGTGTCCCTTCGGCCTTTCCTCAGCCCCTCAGCCTGCCACTGCTCTCTTCCAACAGCACCCCCAATCAGGCTTACAAACCCCTTGGTTCTGCCATGATAAGAGATCCCTAAACAGGTCTTAAGAACAGCCCCTTGCTGTCCCCAAAAATCCACAAACTCCTTTGTCCTATTTTGCTAGGGGAACGAGAAGAGGGTCAACATTCGGATCCCTTGACCACAGGATGGGTTGAGAACCCCCCCCCCGAATGGGCCCTCGCTCTCTACCCCTTGATGAGTATTCATTTCAATTCAATAAAATCCCAATCCAGTCCCTTAAATGACATGGTTTCAGCCCCGCAAAATCCTCCTACTTCTGTCCCCTGTGCGCAGCATCCAAAACAGATCGCTAACAGCCCCTTGCAGCCCGGCATAGCCCCTCAAACCAGCCCCCTGAATGGCCCAATTCAAGTCCTAAATCTGTCTCCACACCAGCCCCTAAAACCGGCTTCCAAACCAGCCCAATTCAGCCCATCTTAGCCTGCAGTCACAGTTCCTGAAACACCCAAAACAGGTGCCGGTTTGGTCCCAAAACAGATGCTGAACTGATGTCAAAATAGGTGCCCAATCGACATTCAAACAAAGGCTGGTTTGGTCAAGGCACGGAATCAAAAAATCAGGTTTTGGCGAAGAAAACAGAAAAATCCAGATTGCTGTCTCCATGTGCCGATGGGTGGAAATGATGTACTGGGTCCTCTCAAAATCCGTACAACGGACCAATTGTCCACCCAGTTGGGTTTCCCACCTCAGCATCTAAAATTCCAGAAATTCCCAAAACCAGTTTGCTGCAGAAAAATCAGAAGTGGAGAAAGTGGAGTGAAAAATGGGCCACCCGGACCCACATGGTGCAAATCAGGCCGCCAAGGCCCAATAAACTTTTAATGGGCCAATTGGGCCATGAAGACATGAAACTGACCCATTGGGCTTTGAAACAAAATAAACTTCAAAACACGAAAAGCAAAATTAAATAAGGAGATTCATACCACTTCGTCGGTTCTCCACAATTGGGCGGCTAATCCAGCTACGTCTCCCAAACATTGACCCGGGCATACGCATAGGACACACTTCCTATGTGGACGGACCCTTCCCACTACATAGAAAAGTCGAAAGACTTAACCATGTAAGAAGGATAAATTCTATTTATCAAAAATGGCAGACATGCCGTCATAATGCCAAATTTTTTCATCGATATTACGAAAATTACCTAAATGAAGGATAATGACTAAGTAAGAAACCTCTGTTGTGCAACTGGAAGGAGAAGACAGGACCGCCGGAAGCAAAGCTTGGCGGTGCAAGAGTAAGACAGATCTGCCGAGCGAAGAAGACAGCACCGAAGTAACTACTTTTCCTCCCCATTCATCCTCTTCTCTCCTTTATCTCTCTAAGGCTGGCTCCCTCCTCCCGCTGCTCGGCCACCTCCTTCTTATAGGCCTGACCTCTCACCAGTTTCGTAAAGGCTACGTAAAGGCAATCCATGCCCGTGCGGGAGTCGGACTACCCCAAAATCTCCAAAGCTTCCTTTCACAAGCCTTGCCATGCTTATGCCTTCTATTCGAAGAGTCCCAATCGGACTAGGATTCAGATTCTGCCCAGGGCAATCCAGCTCAGCCTTGACTGCGTTAGAATTCCAATCCCGCCGGACATCTTCCGAATAAGAAATCTGCCTGCATTGACTTGACAAGTTTGATTCGCAGAATGCTAATTGACCTTGCAACAAGCTTAAGATCTTCACATCTTCTTCTTCTTTCTCCAGAATCTTTGAACTTCTTCTGTTTTCGCAGCATCTTGGGACTCTAGATTTTCAGATTGGTTGAGTTGAAGTTTTTTTTTTCAACTCCATTAGATGCCCGGATTTCCTGGTTTTTCCGCAATCTTGAATTTTTCTGGTCTTCACAAATTATCTGACCTCACCTGCAGAGATGCCATGCCACACAGACCTCGCATCTTTAATTATGTGTATGTTTTGATTTCATATGCCAATTCTAGATACCAAACTTGATTTTGACATCTCTTTATTTCAATTTTAAGCATGTAGATTGTTTACCATCCGAGTCAACCTGATGCTCATGATGATTCCCTTTGGTCGATTTAGACGATCCGGATGGGAAAAAATAAAATATTGAAAGGTGCGAGGTATTCTGATGAATATTGAACCAACATGAACCGATCCGATCTCTGCAATCAATGAGCTGTAAAAAATACAAATACTTAATACAGCCCTAATAACATAAGAGCAAGGCAAATATGTAACAAGGTGAGGCAATTGCCGGAAAAGCAAAGATTTCAATAACATTGTTCCAGATCTTTGATACAATGATCCACAAGATACTGAAGTAGAAAAGGTGAGTCCACCATAATCTGTTAACTTTGTATCTCCTAAAACAACAACAGCAGGTTATGAAGAAACATATAAAAATAGAAGAGAAGGTACCCAAAAAAACAACCTGCAAAAGGTTCGTGCACATAGCCATTTCACCACATGTTATATCGGCACCAAATGCTTTGCAGACTCTCCTGAAAGGCAGATTTCCAACAGTTGTAAGAGGTGCAAGGTATAGTTTTCCCCTAAAATCTATAGATTTCTTCTCTCGCTCGTTTGGCTTTGAGATTAATTCAATACATGACCCATGGCATTGACTTGAAGGTGTGTCCTTCTGTTCCATATGTAATGGTTTCTCTTCAAGTCCTATATGACCTAGCCAATGAAAATTACATAAAGTAAATAACAAAATCACTACACAGCTGTAGTATAAGGCACCATACTTAATAAAGCATATTAATAGGACAACTAATCATGGGTTAATCACCAAAGAAAGCAATTTACCATTATGGACTTCAGTAGAGAAGCAAACATCGTCAACCAGGCCCTTAGCCTTCTTTGGAGATCTGGGGTCATCGATCCCAGATGCACCACCCAAGATATCATTACCACATGTTTCAAGGCAACAAAAATCAACTTTATCTGAGTAACAAGTATCTCCATTAGAAGAATCATGAAAATACTCTGATCCATTCTCTTTGCCTACTTGGATAACATCAGTTTGAATTCTTGACTTTTTTCCTTCCTGCAACTCAAGATAGTGATAGAACAATATAAAAAAGAATACCATGTTTCCTTATGAAACCATAATAGCCACACTATGTTTCTTTTTGGAATCATGTTAACCACAAACTGCAAGAAAGATGCCAGTTATAGGGGTGTGTCAATGGACCCCCAAAACCCTTACAACCTGACAAAGCAAGGCAAGGTAACCTTCACAACTTTAAGTTGGGCCAGATCGCCTAGGTGATTGTCAGTTGCCACCACCATCACCTCTTGTCAGGCAGCTGTTTCAGGAACCTAAGATGCCTCCTAAGCAGGCTGAGGATGTCATCAGAGACCAGCAGGAGGTGGCATGATGGCAGAGAATCGCACCAGTCATGGCCCCTTTTATTAGGTGGGGAAGATGTGACCCTTTCATAGATTCCAAGATCTACTACCCCATCCTACATCGGTAAGGTTAAATCCAAACTTAAATTCAATATTCAGCCTTATGGAACTAATAGCAGGGTGAACAAAGTAGATCCCACGACCAATCTCCACCCTTATAAGTGGGGAGCAGAAGGCATGTACTTCTTATGTCAATGATGGCCTCCAGTGACCACCTCCAGCCTTCCTCTGAAGCACCTGCCCCTTTTTTGGCTCTCTCCCTCCATTTGCATATACCACGTGAGGTAGTCACCTGGGATGCCTGAGGCAAGGCAACCCCTTCCTCCACCTTAGGTGCCTCGTGCCTTTGATAACATAGGGTCCCCAAACCATTCAACCTTTTGCCTCCTACTGTCTAGGTATGCAGGCCCTGCATACACGACCGTACAACCATGCAACTATGCTGCTCCTGTAGATCTTTTACCTCCCACAGTTCAACATTGTCATCCACCATGTTATTCTTTCTTAACTGTAACATTTTATTACCTAAACTATTTTTTTGCTACACACGATTTTATTTTTTTTTGTTTCCATGCAAAATCTTATAAAAAGTACCTTTAGCATATACTTAGAGCTTGATCATTTTTATTTATGTTGATTTCATACATTTATCACTATAACATGATATATGAATATATCTTAGAATATTTGATTCAAAATCATAATCTTGTCACTAGACACCTATATACACTATTCAAAAAAATTTATGTTCTTTCTAACCAGTGTACCCAAGCCTGACTGGAAGCCCAAGTTTCTATTAAAGCCTGACATGAACGATTTCATATGGATTTGGCCCAGGCTTACATTGAAATTTTGTAGTCAGGCTTGGACTTATTTTTATTCAAACCAGACCCGCAATTAGCTAAATACACCCCCAGATGTGCATGAACATTAAGTACTGGGATAAAGTATTTTAACATTCAATTAAACTACTTACGAGTCCAAGTAGTTTAAGTTGTGCATCTGTTTTTGGGAACCTGAGTTTGTTTTTCCACAAAAGCTTCTGCAAATCTTTGTTCAGAGAATTGACCTCAAAGCTATTTTTCTTTGGTACATCATCAGAAGAACTTGACAGAGCAAATTCCTTATGCGTGCCTGACAATCTGCAAGCTACTCCATAAGGGCAACTCTGTGCGACTTTAAGAAATGGACAAAGTCCCGTCAGATCATCTGGCTTCTGCAAAATTAAGACGCCGGTTTTTACGTCAATCTAGCACCAGGGCAAACAAGCTTCTCAATGCATTCAACTGTCAATTAATTTTACAGAGACATAAAGCATAAAACCTGTGCCAAAAACCCATTCAGATCATGGCTAAAGCGGCAACTAGCCCCATAACGACATGCACCAACATCCCCCGTCTTCGCAATCTCCGGGCAGATGTTCTTAGCAGACTTCTGCTCCTGAAGCACCCAAATTATCCACCTCAGAAAAAAAGGAGAACAACCGAAGTACACATTATAGCAAGCACAACCATGAAAAAATCCTTTGAAACACAGAGAACAAAACCTGCTTGCGTTCTCGCTTAAGCTGGCGCTTGGACTTCTTCTGCCGGACGACAAGGGGCACGCTCAAGAGAGGCGTATTCTCCAGGATATCATCACCAATGTCCTTGTTCCGCATCTCGGAGTTCGAAAATGGCCTTACGGGTGGAGGGCGTAGGTATTCAGTCTTAACGGGGACTATGGCCCTGGCGACCAGTTCCTCAGGCTTGGAGCGCTTAGGAGCTACTGATTCCACCGCGCCACCATCCTCCCGAGACGGGTGACCCTGCCCTTTTAGTGATGGTGTTCCTTCCGCGCAAAGGGAGGAAAGGGGAACCACATCCTCCATGGCGGAGAGAACAGTAGCTCTTGCACTTCAAGAAGCAGTTGCGGTTCCAGCGACGTGGTTGTGTTAGTAAGGGTTTCGTTTTAAACGGGCCGCTCGATTTTACCGGGAAAATTACACAATGAACAAGTCGCATAATATTTTATGTCCGATTTGGTTAGAGTTTTATATTTGGTATTATATTAATATTAATATTAATATTAATATTTTTAAATATTGATGTCATGTTTGATAATATTATTAGACATCTCTATCATTATTAATTTTAAAATTGATATTGTTGGTAATCACTTTGAGATGTTTGGTTTATAGTATCAATTTTAAAAATTGTAATACAAGCAACACATGTTTTGTAATACAAGTGTCAACTTGTATCAATTTTGATATTGATACTCTATCTTCTAAAAAAATCAATATCAATACTAATATAGTATCATTTTTGATACTATAACCAAACAGGGATCAATATCAATACTAATATAGTATCATTTTTGATACTATAACCAAACAGGGCATAAAGTATTATTAAATTTTTGGAAGTTTTGTTTAACATCACTAGTAGCTTCTTTATTATGACTTATATGTTGGTAATTTTCTTTACTATTAGTACAGGAATTACTATCTAAGAAATAATCATCATTACGTTCAGCGGACATGATTACTCTAGATGTTCTTGATTATACTCAGATATTTCCCTTAAACTCAATCTCAGAGCAACAATGGGTACTACACACTGAGTAAGATCAATACTACTCACTAGAATAATAACGTCTACCTAATTTAACAAAGATATCTTAGGAGTAATAATTTCTATACTGACCTAGCTCTGATTTCACCGCGCCACCATCCTCCCGAGACGGGTTTTGTAATACAAGTGTCAACTTGTATCAATTTTGATATTGATACTCTATCTTCTAAAAATATCAATATCAATACTAATATAGTATCATTTTTGATACTATAACCAAACAGGGCATAAAGTATTATTATCAAAAATAATACAAGTAGATACTTATATTACATAATATGTTTTGTTTGTAGTACAAATTTTAAAATTAATACAATTAACCAAACACCTCTTTATAGTTCCTATCAATATCAGTTTTAAATTTGATAGTGATAGTGGTACCTAACGCCCTGTTTGGTAACACTATTAGGTGTTTCTATCACTATCAATTTTAAAATTGATATTGATAGGAACTATTAAGAGGTGTTTAATTAATTGTATCAATTTTAAAATTTGTAGTACAAACAAGACATTATATAATACAAGTGTCAACTTGTATTACTTTTGATATTAATAATCTAACATTTGAAAATATTAATATCAATATTGATATGGTACCAAAAATGAAACACTAACCAAACAGGGCATAATAGTGTTACTAAACAGGATGTTAAGAATGCATCGTCAAAACTAATTTATGGGGGTGTTAAATTGTATAATAATTTTTTGTATATTTTTATGATAAAAATTATATTCAAAAAATGAACTAAGACATAAATTTATCATGTTTCGAGGGATGTGATAACAAAAAAAGAATAACTACCATAAACAAAGTGAGGGACCACAAGAAAAAACAAGATGAGACTCTTTTTTTGGTTAAGAAGAAAATCACTTTCAAAACATAAAATTTTCATGGTTACTAAACATCTTTTTGTGACAATTTTTCTTATAATTTTAAAAAATAAAAATAAAAAATTTTATTATCACGTAATCAAACACCCTATTATTAATTTACGGTAAGCACAAAATTTTTCCTTTGTAAAATATGCCGTAACAACTACGTCGTGATGTCGGTCGATCATGGCTCGGCTGGCCATCAACCCTGCTCTTGGGGAAGCAGGGTCGGGTTCGTCTCCTGACGGCTGCAAGCCCGGCGGGGGGGGGGATGACTAGTGGGGATCGAGAGGGCTCATCCCTCGCCACCCGCGTGCCATGTCCAAAAAAAAAAGCTAAGTCGCGATTATCCCATTAGAAGTTTTCTTATTTGGATAAATCAACATAAGGTCTGATTGAACTGATCATTTTTAATATACGTTCGGTCAAGATTTGTTTTTCAAAATTTCTTTTCGTATCATTTCCAACAGTAAAGGTAGACGACATGCATGTTAAAGAACAAGACAACATTTTTTGTCATTCCAATTATAAAATGTTACCTCTTAGATGTTATGTTTGGATCGCACCGAGCCACCGGTTATCATTCATGTTTTTTTCCTGGTTCAATTCATGTATTTTACATTAATTTGAAGCATAGGATCAACTCACGCACAAATTTGACTTGTTACTTAATGCCATGTGTGGTAACACTATTAGGTATAAGTATCTTTATCACTATCAATTTTAAACTCGATAATGATAAGAATTATTAAGAGGTGTTTAGTTAATGGTATCAATTTTAAAATTTGTAGTATCAAAAATTTTAAAATTGATAATATAAGTGACAACTTGTATTACTTTTGATATTGATACTTTATGCCCTGTTTGGTTAGAGTATTGTAAATGATATTGTATTAATATTGATATTGATATTTTTTGAAAGTGAAATATCAATATCAAGATTGACAGTATCAAAGTTTTTAAGTGTTCGGTAAAATTATGTCTCCGCAGCGGGGGAGGGGGCGGACGCCGGCTGCGGGCTGCGGACTACGGAGGGGGGCACGCCGCGCGGGGGGACGCGGCTGCGGAGGGGGGACTCCGGCGGGGGGCCAGCCGGGGGCGGGGGCGGGGGGACGCCGCGCTGGGGGAAGCGGGGGGGGGGGGTGGGGTGGGGTGCCGGCTGCGGAGGGGGGACTCCGGCGGGGGGACGCCGCACGGGGGCCAGCGGGGGGGGGACGCCGCGCGGGGGGACGCGGCTGCGGAGGGGGACTCCGGCGGGGGCCAGCCGGGGGCGGGGGGGGGACGCCGCGCCGGGGGAAGCGGGGGTGGGGTGGGGCGCCGGCGGCGGAGGGGGACTCCGGCGGGGGGACGCGGCGCGGGGGGCGGACTCCGGCGGGGGGATGCCGCGGGGGGGGGGGACGCGGAGGGGAGACTCCGGCGGGGGGACGCGGCTGCGGAGGGGGGACGCCGGCTGCGGGCTGCAGGGAGGACTCCGGTTGCGGACGCGTTCGCGGAGGGGCTGCGCGGAGGGGGGGGGCTGTGCGGCGGGGCTCCGGCGGGGGGCTGCGCGGAGGGGGGGGCTGTGCGGGGGGACCGCGCGGAGGGGGAGGGGGGCTCCGGCGGGGGCTGCGTGGGGGGCTGTGCGGGGGGCTGCGCGGCGGGGGGCCGTGCGGCGGGGCTCTCCGCGGTGGGGGGCGACGGGGTCTCCGGCGGGGGGTTCTCGGGGGCGACGGGGGACTCCGAGGCTGCGGGGGGCTCTCCTCGGCGGGGGGGGGATGGGGTCTCCGGCGGGGGGTCCTCTCCGCAGCGGGGCGGGTTCGGGGGACTCTCCGCAGCGCGGGGGGGGGGGCGACGGGGTCTCCCGGCGGGGGGTTCTCGGGGGCGACGGGGACTCCGGCGCTGCGGGGGGCTCTCCGCGGCGGGGGGCGACGGGTCTCCGGCAGGGGGGTTCTCGAGGGCGACGGGGGACTGCGGCGCTGCGGGGGGCTCTCCGCAGCGGGGGGCGACGGGGGACTCCGCCTCCGGCTCCTCTCTCCTGGAGACGTCCGTATCACTTTTAATACAGGTCTTCACCTGTATTAAAAGTGATATTTTTTTTAACTGTTAATTTTAAAATTAATATTGGTATCCAAACACCCATTGATACAAAGTATCAATATCAGTTTTAAAATTAATACTGATACAGTTACATAATACTGTTACCAAACAGGCTGTTAACATTTGAAAATATTAATATCAATATTGATATAGTACCAAAAATGAAACTCCAACCAAACCTGGCATAATAGAGTAAGTCAACTGGAATTCAAAAACTTACTAATAAAATTCAAAAATAATATAAAATTATTTTTAAAAATTTTAATTTTAATTCATTTGTAAAATTATATATAATTTTAAATTCAAATCAATTTTTATTTTAATTTTGTTTCATATATTTAAAAGATAATATATAACTATTAATATTTAATTTATTTATTAAAATCAATCCAATATTTAATCAAACTATTCAAAAAATTATCGAAGTGGAAAATGAATCTATTCAAAAATCAATCCAGTATTTAATCAAACTATTTAAAAACTTATCAAAGTGGAACATGAATTTATTCAAACTTGGCTTGTTCAATGTGTAGAGATTTATTATTATTCAAACTATTTTATTTAACATAAATTATACACGAGTCAAATAAAATTTGTGTCAAATGAGTTTCAAGTTACTTATGGGGTGTTTGGTTGCATGATAATCACCATTTTCTTTTTAATTTTTGAAAATTATAATGAAAGTGCTATCGAACATGTGTTTGGCACCTGTTTTCGTTTTTTATTTTTAAAACGTTTTGGATGGAATGGGCAGCGTGAAAAAAAAAAGTGGTGGAGGCCACTTTTTTTTTTGAAAGTGAAACGGCGTCTCCCAGCGAAACCCTCGCGACCCTCGCGACCCTCACCTCCCGGCGGCGGCACTCTCCTCCTCCTCCCGGCGCTCCTCCTCCTCCCCGCGGCCCGAGCTCCTCCCCGCCAAGCCCTCGCCACCCTCACCTCCCGGCGGCGGCACTCTCCTCGGCGCGAGCTCCTCCTCCCGGCGCTCCTCCTCCTCCTCGGCGCCGCGGTGCTCGGCCTCTCGACGGCGACTCCGGCGAAGGAATCCGGCGGCTCCGACGGCGGCAAGCGACTTCACGAACCTTGCCGACGACGGCGGAGGGGTCGAAGATCCCCACGACGAGGGCGTACAAGACCTCCGGCGGTGCTCGGGCTCGACGACGCTACTTGAAGGAGAGTCGGCACCGCTCGAAGGAGATAAAACCGGCTCGCCTACGCCGTGGGAAGGAGAAGAAGGGACCGGCGGCGCACTCGGAAGGGGGGGGGTAAACGCGGCTCGCGGTAACCCTCTCGCTCTCTCCCTCGCTCGTCTCTTCCCCGCGCTCCCGGAACCTCTCTCGATTCGCGTCCCGCCGGTGAAATGAAGCCGCCCCGCCCCGCCGCCTCGCTCCCCCTCGTCGGTCGGCGTGCCGGCGGGGGAGACGACGGGAAGAGCTTCTCGAGATCAAAAACAATGGCCGGCGGCGGCGTCCGTGCCGATCGGCGATTCCTGCGGCGGGTGAATGGGCGTTTCCGGAGAATCAAGCAATTTAATCGGCGGTTCATGCTCGTTCCTCCCTCTTCGGTGATTCGAAATAAGAACATTCGGCATCGATCCGTGCCGTGCCGATCCTTCATTTTGCCGAATGAATCCTTCGTCCGATCGGTAGTTTCCTGTTCTGGGGGCTTCCAAGCTTCACGCATCTCATCTAGACTCTTATTAATCAATGAGGTGTTTGATTGCACGGTGAATTGAGTTTTTTTGTCAAGAAAATATATTTTTATAACAGAACATATATGTTTCAAAGGGTGATTTGCAATATTAAAAATATGTTTTACGGAAGATTTCTTATTCTTTATCACAGGAAACGGTGGTGAGATTTTTCATGTAGATTATACTTTTTTTTCATGTGATCTTCTTATATGTTGGCGTAGCTATTAAGATTGATTGAATTCTTGTATGACATGAAATACTTGTTTTTTGATGTTTATGAAGTTGATGAAAATTGAATTTAAAATGCTACCAAACACCTCATTATCATTTTTAAAAATTAAAAAGTTTTTGCCAAACACGTTCATTGTCACGTTTTCACTTTTAAAAATTATCTTGTTTGGCATTATATTTTAATTTTTTATCATGAAACCTTTTTAAAAATTAAAATGCAACCAAACACCCCATTAGTGTGTATTGGTTCGTTTGTGCCCATATTTCCTACACGATCCTGGCTTCAAAGTTTGTTCTCCTCTTGGGGATTCGGGGTGTGAAGATATTTAAACCTGGAATGGTCGAGAAGATGTGATTTTGGCCTGCGTTTTACTTCTGTATCTACTGGTAAATTAGATCGATGGATACTCTTTACAAAGACAGCAATATGCACGTTGGCCGTTTGATGACATTTCAAAGTAATCGAAAATATTAGATAATCACCCAAAAAAGCATCAAAATATCAGACCTACGAATTAACGTCCAATTATCTAAAATCTTATAAAGGTATCAACACCTTGCATAAATGTATAACGCAGCGCTGCAACATTGTCCAAAAAGGTATAAAGCACCAACACATGTACTTTCTCCAATATAAGAAAACGAGTACAGAACTTTAGAAAAAAATTCTGATCTTATTCGGTTAGTTCAATGAATTTATTTGACTAATGAGTACTTGTATGTATATCTCAATGTCTTCACATTAATAACCAATGAGATAGGATATCCTTATCACATGAGAAGATATCACATACACTAGTCTATCTGGATCTTTGATGTCTCGTCTCAAGTATCCTTTGACTAGGAATATTTAGTTCACATACCTCTAGATAATCAATCTTATTATCATGATCTCATCATGATTCAATCATCATTGTGTGTGATCAAGGACTTAATTATGATGTTCGCATCTAATAAGAGCTAGTAATGAAGATTTAGCCTAATTATTTGAATGAGATATTTCTAAAAATGTTAAATCATATCATATATGATTGACTTGTAAGGCATACATTTCGATCAATTATTTGACGGATACTCAGTGATGATGACTTGTCTATTATCCTTTACAATAAGATGTATGATTGCAGAATGCGAGCATTTCACTTAGGAACGAGCAAGGTGGAATGAGTTGTGATACTACTAAGTCTAGGTACGTAACATTTACGTGTCTTAGTTAATCTAATTGTAAAAGATAATTATTTTTTAACACATTGATTTTATGCAACTGATTGGTGGATAGACCATGGTAAGGCACCAAGCTATGAAGATTTGGCAGATATGGCCATAAGGGTCCCAAGCCAAACAATTTGACTTCAATTTATGAAAAAAATTGGTCAACATTCAACTTGATCTACACATAGTAGAGATTGACAACGTGAAGACTTGAGAAGCTCTAGTATTGTCACTAAAATAAGAAGCTCAAGTTGAAGAATTTGAAGAGAATGAAGAACTAGATGAAAGAACAAAGGCGGATTTTAGACGCTTCGAGACAAAAAATTGAAGAACCAACAAATAAAAAAGAGTACATCAACTTGAATCAAATATTCTATGAGAATAATTCATTAAATGCTTAGGTTAATGACCAATATGGGATGGGCGAACTGGAGTTCAACCCACAAACTAACAATAGGCTGAAGCAATGCTTCATGATGTCCCTCTCACCGAAGAATTCTAGATTCCTCTCTTCCTAGCAAAGCAATAGAGGATTGGTAAAGGATCTAGTTAAGGTACACAAAGTAGAAGAAAGGGTAAATAAGTTTTGATTGATCTCCTTGACATTGCATATGCTGATGTAAGGAATCGTTATACAAAATTTGGTTCAGCGAAAGAGATGATTCCTATGGGTTCATTTAGAACTTGTCTCAATCAGAACCGAATGCCGAAAATAGAAAATTGATTAAAACGAGTTCAAATATACCTGATAGAGATTCATATAATCCCATAGAGAGAAAAAAATGAGATTCTCAAGCTCTAAAAATTATTCAAGTGTCCAATCTCCAGTGGAATTCACATGAACTTCAACCATGATAGGTTCTCCCTTCACACCTATCTCGAGAACTCTTCTCGAATAGAGCTCCATCGCCCATGGATGCCTTCTAGAGAGATAAGAAGGTAAGGAGAAGACTGAGGACATGATTTTAACCCTTGACTTGATAGGGTTTGGCTGGAATCATTGGTATTTATAGAGAATTTTGGAATGTTTCATAAAAACCCAAAATCTCCATAAATTACTCCCTTGCCCCTGTACTTATGAATAAGTCCTTATGTGTGTGACTCACTAGGCCCAATAGCCTATTTTGTTAAGGCCTAATTAAAATAGAACAATGCTATTTAATTTAATTAAATTTGTTATCCGATAATAGATTAATCAGCCTACCAATCATGAAGGGTACAAGCCACATCCCATGATCACAAATGACTATGGGGATAATCTTACCTCTATTGAGCCTTTTCATCATCATTTACCACATAGATATAAACCTTCATCCATCTAATGTCCCAGTCGGAAAGGAGTATGGCATTGATTGTCAGCTCCTTAGTATACTAACTCCAGGATCTTGTACTCGAAATTGGATCAATTGAAAAACTCCTTTTCCAATCATCCTATGTACCATAGCCAAGGATTTATAGTACTATCCTATAGGACATTCACTCTCACTTGCTGAGAGTGGACGATCCCTTGTTGTCCACTTAATTGCCTCCATCAGGTTTTTCTTATACCCAATCTATCACTATATTGGACCATCTATAGTCAATGGTCAGAGTACAAGTTCCACCCAATATGGCATCTTTGGCAACTCATGTCAGAGGTCCAATCATGCAACCATGATAATAGAAAACTCTAATTAATAGTTTGGTAAGATACCATTCAGGGTTTCTAATTTGGTCAGTTTAGTGAACTCATTTAACTAATGAGCACTTGCATGTGTATCTCAGTGTCTCCACACTAATGACCAATGTGATTGGTCATCCTCATCACATGAGAAGACATCACATACAATAGTCTATCTGGATCCTTGATGTCCTATCTCAAGGATCCTATGAATAGGAATATTTATCTCACATACCTTTAGATGATCAATCTTATTATCATGGTCTCATTATGATTCAATCATCATTGCATATAATCAAGGACTTGATTATGATGTTTGCATCTAATAAGAGCTAGTAATAAAGATTTGGCCTAATTATTTGAATGATATATTTCTAAAAATGTTGAATCATATCATATATGTTTGACTTGTAAGGCATACATTTCTATCAATCTCCCACTTGCATTAAAGCTAATTATCCATCTGGCTAATCTCTATTAACTCAAGGTGAAGCTCAAACACTCTTTATGTAACTACTTTAGTTAGTGAATATACAATGTTATTAGCAGAAGATACTCTATCTTTAATTTTATTTCTATAAGCTACAATCTCTCTTATTTTATGATATTGCCACAGAAGTTTTAAACTTCTGATGAGATATCGGCTCTACGCCATTGTTTTCTCAAAACAATAGTACGCTTTCAAAGAAAATTGGGACAATCCCATATGTTAGATGTAGATGAAAGTTTTTCCCTAGACTACTTCTCAAGTAGTGTGCAAGTTTTATACAATCTTTTTTACTACAGTTGTAGAATTTGTAGTTTGCTATTGCATGGAACTCTTCCAACCCACTGCACCGCCAATATTTTAAGTTATTAAGAAACTTAATTGACTAGAAGCTTGTGTTTGAAAAATTGCAAAACTTCAAGCCTTATCCTTCATTGTTCAAAGATACATCCTTAGTACTTTTTAAAGTATTAAAAGATACATCTTTAAACTATCCAGTGATTCTCACTTGGATCTTCCTAATGAATGCTCATAACACTTAGAGCGTTAATTATGTTATATTCATAGCATCACATACATGATAGACCCTATGACAAAAGCATAAAGGCTCTACTCATGTGTTTTATTTATCTCTTAAGAAATCTATAAAGACATCTCTTTAAAGAGATAAACTTTACACTACATAGGTAAGAAGCCTATCTTGGTGTTTACCATGTCAAACTCTTTGACTATGATGACTATGTACATTAACTGGGTAAAGTCGAACAACCTTGTAAATCTATCTTTATGAATCTTAAAAGCTCAGATTATGTTTAAAGGATTAGTTTGATAGCTAAACTCACTTATGATAACATGTCTACTTCATTTTTAATGAGTAATATGTCATTCACATAGTATGTCAAGAAAGTAATAGTACTCCCACTTATCAACTTGAATACGCAAGGCTCCTCTTCGTTCTCAATGACCCACTAGGCCAAATAGTCAATTTGAATGAAGCCTTAATTAATTTAAAAGAACAATACCTTTAAATTAAATTAAAATCATTATCCAATAATAGCTTTTATGGCTTTCTGATCATAAAGAGTACAAGCCACATTCTATGAGCCCAAATGACTTTGGGGAGTTAAATAACATCCATTGAGTCTTTCCATCATCAATTACCACATAGATTTGAATCCTCATTCATACAATGTCCCGGTCGGTCAGGGGTTCGGCACTGACTGTCAACCGTTAAATATTCCAACTCTATGGGATCCAATACTTAAGTTTGGATCAATTGGAAAACTTCTTTTCCAATTATTCCTAACTACCTTGGCCAAGGATTTAGAGTACTATTCCATAGAACAGTCTCTCTCTCTCCTACCGAGAGTGAACGATCCCTAACAGTCCACTCAATTGCCTCCACCAGGTTTCTCTTGCACCCAATACATCAATTATATTGGACCATCAAGATGGTGATCCATAAGTCAATAATCAAAGTACAAGATATATATGTTAAGACATTTTTGGTGACTTAGGTCAAAGATCCAACCATGCTATTGAGATGTAAGAATAACCTGATAGACAGTTCGGTAAGATACTGATCAAGTTTTCCTAAATTGGTCAATTCAGTGAACTCATTCCACTAATGAGCACCTATGTCTATATCTCAGTGTCCCCACACTGATGACCAATGTGTCTCTTCTATTCGGTCTAAGATAGGTGAAGAAGATTAGAAAAGGATAGTATCAAAAATGCCTGCCGCCTTAGTAGGAGGCCGTCTCATAGGGTGCAAAAGGTGCCAAAAGATGGGCAATGAACCCCACATGTTTAAACAAATATGGGCCTGTCTGAATGAGTACTTGGAAGAGTAGAAAATGAAAAAAGGCACCAAAATATGGGCAATGACCCCACAGGTCAAAGACTTTTCTAAGTGAGTGCCACATATAGAAAAGACCCGAAGAGGACGAACCCCAACAGGCAATTTGGGCATGAGTAGAGAAACCATCCTCAACACCCCCAAATCCTATCAAAGATTTCCTCTATTATTCTTCCATCTTAAAACCCTAGGGTAGGGTAAACTATCCAAACTCAGGGGGAATCCAAACCGATTAAGAGAAGAGGGCAAGAAAGATTCTGGGTAGGGAACCTTATTTTCACGTGGTGTTTATTGCTTGAATCTTGATTAGCACTTAAAGACCGATGAATTGTCTCAATACCGACACATTCTCCACAAAAATCCAAAAAAAATTTCAAAATTCAAAAAAATTGAATATTTATAAAATTCAAGAAAATTGAGTATTTGCAAAAATCTAAAAACAATATATAATTTTCAAAAATCCAAAAAAATGCATCATTTAATATGGCATAACCTTGATTTTTTCCTTGGCTAGCATTCATGTTTATCTTTTTGTCTTACATGTTTCATTTCCGCATTGCATGTTTATCTTTATTATCACCCCGTTAAGAGGGGTCATCCCTTTGACCTAAGTCAAAGTTGGTCGTGATAGGCAAGGCGATGAGTCGTTGTGAAGATTTAATCCTCTTTTATCAAGTGTTTTTAGGGACTTTAAAGTAAGTGGGGAAGGTTCTCTCAAGGACAGGTAAGCTCTCTTAACCATTTCATTTCGGTCATTTAGGTTATTTTTACACCTTGTTAAGAAGGCTCCTCTCTTTGACCTAAGTCAAGGTAGACAGCAATAGGCAAAGAGATGAGCCATGGTGAAGATTTAATCCACTTTTATCAAGTGTTTCAAGATTCTGAGATCAAGAAGGGAGTAACTCTCGCCAAAGCAGGTAAGCTCTCTTAACCTCCACCTTATTTATTTTCAGTCATTTTGTTCATTCTACCTTGTTAATGAGGCTACCCCCTTGACATACAAACAAGGCAAGATGACAATAAGCAAGAGGGTAAGCCATAAAGCAGATCTAACTCCCTTTTTGTAAGTATTTTAGGAAAGAAACACGAGTCAAGAAGGGGGAAGTCTCGCCAATAGGTAAGTTTCTTAAACTTACGTCTACTGTCTTCTTCATTATTAACATTTACCATCTTTAAGAGGCTTATGCTCCTTGACAAACATGCAAGGGGCCAAGCCAAAATGTGATACTAACTACCCTTTAGAGTGATGTCAAGCAAAAAAGAACAGTGCAAGTGACTCCGAAAAAGACAAAGATCTGATTACACCATCAAGTACTACAACAATGAAACAAAGCAGCTACAGCAGAAGAAGATTAAGCCTGCTACAGATATAAGTGCCTACTGCTACCCTCTCCAGGAGAGTGACCACATGGAGGAGGCATGGTAGCCGTGTCTGCCAAAGCCGCTGTAGCCGCCTCGTTGCAGCGACGCTCTAAAGAAGTCGCTAAGAATGCAGAAGCACCACGCTCGTAGCTCTGGCTCTAGTCACTCTGCCCCTGTTGGCTCTGACTGTGGTGACTCTGACTACGAGCGGCACCGCCACTCCAGCGTGTGCTAGTCTAGTGGGAGCTGCTCTGGTGGGTGCGACTCTAGCTCGACTATGGAGGAATGCTCTGGCGGTAAACCTGCAAGGTCGCCTCCGCCATATCCGTACGAACCTGCGACTGTAAGTGCATTTGCCCCAAAGACTGGATAGCTTGGCTATGCTCGCACTCTATCTCCCACAGGGTCCTCTCATGCTAAAGGCGGAGATCCAAGATGATCATCTAGGAACGAAGGTCAGCTGGGGTGGACTGCAAGGTTTCCACCTTGGTCTCCAAGGACTGGATGCGGGTAGATGACGAAGCAAGGGTACCCTGGAGCTCGGCAACCTGGAAGAAGAGGAAGAATATGAATCAATAAAAATCAACAACCAGAATAGAGAATAGTGAAAGATACCTCTACCTCTTTGGTCATCAGGGCCTCTCTCGCCTCACTCAATTGTTGGCAGAGCTCGGCCACCTTTTCCCTCGACAGAGAAGGAGGTGAACCCTCGGCACAGGACTTCCGCTGTGAGCAGAAGAAAACACGTCTGAGCAAGGCTAGTATATAACGATAATAGAAATGATGGTCAAGGCAGTGTTTACCTCAGTCTCCAACGTGTCACAAAGAGTAGCCACCTCCTGCCAAAGATCAACAATCTCCAGCCTCTGGCGCAGCAGTAGAGCCCGAGCCTCCTAAAATGTTATAAAGGGTAAGAAAGAGAAACAATGTTGAATTGAATTGAAGTAAAAGAAAGAAACATTTACCTGATCCTTGGGTACGAATAAATGGCCGTACGCTGCCTTGTATCGGTAAAGGTAGTCCCGGCTATCCTCTGCCCAGCCAATAACTACCTCGCTGCCTTCATACCACAGTGTGATCAAGGCGTGGTACCTCTCCACCCAGTCCACAGGGAGGAGCAGATCTAGGCAGGCCCCGACTAGAGGAAGAGAGGGAGGAGGCTCTAACCAGTCCTACTCTAGGCCAAGGGCACGTGCCGAGAACTGAAGCCAAAACGGTGCCAACTCATTGATGCACAGGAGGTGAAGATCGCAGCTGAAGACATGACCAACCTGAGCAATCTAGGGTTGGAGATGGTCGTCGGTCATAAGATATGGCCGCCAACACACCTTTAGGAAGTAAAATCATGATTATCAATACACCTGAAGAATATTGATGCATAAATTAAAAGCATACCTCAGTGTGTGGAAAGTGGAGCATTTGCACACGGATCGAAGCCAGCTAGCTCCGATGGTCCTCAGTAGGGCGGATGGGCTCCCAGCGAGCCATCAGAGGGAAGAGGTCGGGGTAGGACTGCTGTGCTCGGCCCATGTGGAAGTAAAGGTAGCTCCAGACCTGTAAAAGGCACAACTCGTCAAGTAATGTAGAACAAAGCAGAGCAATACAAGTGTACAGAAAAGAAAAGTTGCTAAAAGTCACTTGAAGAAAAGGAGAGAAGCCGGCGACCAAAATAAAGCCCACCTCAGGCTGGAGGCCGCAGAACAGATGGGTGAGCATCGCTGCCCCCCACGCGTATGTGCCAACCTGCTCCAAGTCAGCAAGCAACGAACCATAGATGGATGTGGTCCGTCTTTGAGCCCAACAGAAGGCACCCAAAGAAGAAGAGGAAGAAGCGGCACAAGTCTATGTCTGCCTCCAAGGAGCCAGGTAACCCAGTAAACGCCGCCGTAGCCTGGCCGACCATGCGGCAAAAAAATTTGTCTTGGCTCTCACCACGGACATGCTCGGCACCTACCAGGCCTACCATCTCACTAGCCTCTAGTCTGGCAATGGTGCGTAGGCCATCCTCTGGGTTGAACTCAGGCTGATATGCGAAAGGGGACTGGAACTCCCGTGAATAGTCAGAAGAAGTGGCACACACCAATGGCCTACTGTCAACACGGAGACTGGTGAGGTGTGCAACATCCTTTAGGGAGGGCACCATGTGCCCCAAGGGAACAGAAAATGAAAGAGTTTGGGTCCCAGGACTCACGGAGGACCTACACCAGTGGTAGGTCCTCCCAAAATGGAGTCACCCGGAGGATTGGCCTAAACCTCATCTCCTCCAACCGAACCTGTTGGAAGTCTGATAGGACGAGGTAGGCGGCGTGCACCAAGTCCCACGAGATCCAAAATTTTATCCGGGCTTGCAAGAGATTCATTTCATTAGTTCACTCAATTTTATTGTCAAAATGCAAAGGAACTAATCATTAAGTGCAAGATAAAATAAAATGTACTTCGCGGATTGCCGGGAGCTCGAGCTCCTCAAAATTGGAGTCGTGGCGGCAAATGCATCTCGGCATCTGCACCAAAAGATAAGTTGACATCAAATACTGTTAGATAAGTTTTTTCATTTTAAAAAAAATAAAAAGAGAAAAGAAAAAACATTTTTGCTGAATGCTCCTGCGCCCTCTATCTAGGGTCACGCTGAGCGCGCCCTTAGAATAAGGGCACGCTCAGTGTGCCCCCTCCCCCTTAGGAGAAGGAGGGCACGCTAACCGTGCCCTCCTCTTGGGGGCACAGTTAGAGCACCCCCGGGTTGAGGGCGCGGTCAATGTAGGGCGTTGCCTGCACATCCCTCAACAGTACGATTCTTGTTTTCGTAATAACTTGTTCATATGAACTCAGAATCACACAAAACTTGAAACAAATCGAAGAGCATAACCTGATCTACATTTATTATAACAGGGGCACTAAGCTTTGAAGACATCTCAGACCCTGAAAATGAGTTGGAGCTCTGAAGCTTCTAAGCGAGGAGAGAGTGTGTAGGTTGAAATGAAGATATTCTTACCTCAAGGGGTATTTATAGAGCATAAAAATGTGTAAATGGTATGTGACACCACCAAAAGAATCATGATCCGATGCATGGTTTCCTAGGAATAATTTTGTGAAGGATTTTTTTTTAAAATTCCTAAAAAAAATCCCTCTTTTTACATAACTTTGAATGTCTCAGGTCCTAAATTAGCTAGGCATATTCATGCTTTTTATCATCGCTAGCTAACATTTTTCAGGTGATAGGAGAAAATTATAGGCATTTCTTAGTCAGAAATGGCTAAAAATGTTTTTTTTCAGGGCTGAAATTGATAAAAATGGCAAAAATTTTATTAGGCGTCATGCTGTTTAGAAAATCAAGCCAATCAAGGAGTCGCCGAAAGAAAATTCATTGAACTCACGGTTTGCTCTGAAAAATTAGTTAAAGAGAAAAGATAATTTAAAATCCATGGAAAATACTTCATTTCATATTAAAAAACTTCCATGGAGTTAAAAAATAACAAGGCATATTCATCATAATTGTCAACTTTTGTCTTGTAATTTTATAAAATAGAGTAAATTTTCATTGAATTTTTACTCAAAAATTGATATATAAAAATTCATTGTTTATTTAAAATAATGTCTGACAAGCTAAAGCAGGAAATGAAGAATCTCAAGAAAGCAAAAGCTTCAACTCAGAGATGTAGCGGCACTTTTGACTTGGGTCCTCCTCGATCAGGAGGCCTAGGCGGTATACCCGACTCGTCTCCCACAAGGCAACTACTGAAATCGCCTCCTCCTCGTCATCTGTAGAGCCAAGGTGCCTGCTCTTGATAAATGGCAGGTGGGATAGCTTGGGCAACTCGTAGCGAGACAAGCCGATTTGAGAGTGACAGCGGTGGGCGTTGTACAACACGAAAGCTGAGCCAGTAACCAGGAAGAGATCCATGCCAGGCGCGAAGCACACCTGGAAGTCCTTCTGCATCAGGGCAGCAGAAGAGTGCAAGAAGCTGGAACAGTTCATGAAAGCAAAGTGAGCACGCCACTTTGGCCTCTTCTTCACCACCGCACATCTGTTAGCAACTCTCTCGCCGAAGCCGAGTGCAACATCATATGGGAACAAGGGGCTGCTTCAGAAGAGCTGCGACCTGGTGGCCACCTCGCCGGCTAGATCAAACTTGAAGTGGAGGTTGGCCCAACAAGCCAATAGAAGTGTACTACCGAAGGGAGGACAACCCATGCAAGTTGCAGACAGCCCGTAGTACAAGAAGCCCATAACCGAAGGCCCTAGCCGTGCGCCGCTCCAGATGCCGCTGATGCACGAGAGTTGATCAAGCTCCAGGAAGCCATCCTCCATAGGGAACAAGAACATCGTGGTACGACAGGCCGTGAAACCCTATGTGTTGTGTAGAATCCGGTCCTCATCCAGACCAGGAGCGGTTAGAAGAGAAACTGTCCAGGCCGCCAACTTGGGAACATTGATTTGCTTGCCGGCCAACAAAGAGCTGATTTGCCGATCCTCGAAAAAATCCTGTAGGAACTCCAGGCAAGAGAGGGGTCCAGAAGAGATGAACATACCTTCAGTTTCTCCCTTTTTAGTTCGAGGAAGGCCAAGAAGGAGCTTCGCCTCTTCAAGAAGAACTGTACACTCGAAGCTGCTGAACACAAACGTATGAGTTTCGGGGTGCCACAACTCAACAAAATCCTGTAGGAAATCCTGTAGGATTTTCTACAACTCAACAAAATCCTGTAGGATCCTCGACGAAATCCTGTAGGAACTCCAGGCAAGAGAGGGGTCCATAAGGGATGAACATACCTTCAGTTTCTCCCTTTTTAGTCCGTGGAAGGCCAAGAAGGAGCTTCGCCTCTTCAAGAAGAACCATACACTCGAAGCTGCTGAACACAAACATATGAGTTTCGGGGTGCCACAACTCAACAAGAGCTCCCATCAAACCGAAGTCAAGTGAGTAGCCTGAATATTGCTTAGCATGGATCAAGAGCCCGATCAAGCCCCAGTCCCGAAGAGTCGCTCTGACCGACAAACCAAGGATGTCGAGCAAGCTAGTAAGCCAAGGAGGAGAGCAACACTGGCGTGGTTTTGTAAAGTTTGGGTAATCCTACACCCAAACAGGTGGTAAGAGAGAATTCCTTAAGAAAAGAAAGAGAAAAGTGGTTGAAAGCTAAAATTGGTAGCAAACTTACCAAATTGGCACTGATTCTGGTCTTCAAATGACCTGGGACGCTTGAAATACACCGAATTGAGCTAACACACTGTTTCTTCAAAGGAGGAGCCATCCTTGGTGTTGGTAAGACGTTCTGGTCGTCCTATGGGGTGTTTATATAAGGGAAATTGGCTTCAATTTGAACCAAATTCGGACTCGGTTCAATTAGGAAACTGGGACCGAACACACCCCCGCGGTGGGGGCGTGCAGGCCGTGCCCCCAACTCTAGGGTGCGTAGGCCGTGCCCCCATCCGAGGGCACACAGGCCACGCCCCTGGTTAGGGGGCGCATTCGGTCAAATTCTTTGAAAAATCACCAAAAAATCAGGAAAAATAAGAAAAAAATCATAAAAATTCATAAAAAAATTGTTAAATCAAATTTGTTAATATTTTATCTTTATTGGTGTAAAGTGGACATATCTGTTGATTCGACACTAACATTTTGATGAATGACAAGAATTTCTCATAGAATCGAAAGAAAGAATGGACATGGGAAACCCCCATATCTTGCCGACTAACATATAAGTCATTAGTTGTATATTATTATTCTATACATTATTGTTGAAGACCGTGAATATGGAGAAGACTTGACCCAAGATCCCCTTCATCAAAATCTACGACGGTCGGGTCATCTTTCATGCTCACGGATAAGCCAAAAGTTGTGCTGTGAGGGATGATGGTTCTCGGATGGGTATCTTGACCTCATAGACAATCTATATCTTCAACTAATTGTTATACAAGTTTTGTTTTTGTTTTTTGGAGCCCAGCATGCATCATGTAGTATTAGTTGCATAGCATTTTCCGTTGTCACTGCATACATCATTCATGATCTTCTACTTCTATCCGGATATTTCTGAACCCTACCGGGTCCCTTCTTCCCATCATGTACCCCAATTTTGATCTTTCTAATCCCACCGTGTTTTCTAATATCCCACCATGTTCTCTAATCCTACCATGTTTGTTAATCCCACCGAGTTTGGTAACCACCTTGTGCCTTCAAATCTTTTATTTCTCTCCCCACTGTGGACACCCTTCTTGCTATTCATCCCACTGTGGCAGTCAACTCACTCGCCAAGGGCCTCCTCTTTGATCAGAACATGCATTGCCATTATCTTCATGGTCTAAGCTTCAACATTTGCCTTTTGGAATTTGAGATCATTCCATTCCGAATTGAATATTGTCTCTTAGAAGACTTAAATGAATTTGAGAGCCTGAATGTGCTCGATTGGTATTCTTTTATTTTTTAAAACAAATCTCGTTTAAAACTTCAACCCATCACAGTACAGGAACACCACAAAGATTGGGTTATCGGCTGATGATGAACCTATGAACCCATGTTTCAGGGACTCCCCACCGCGTTGGGGGTTGGCTATTCTTTTCTCGTGCCAATGGCACATCACTTACCAATCGAACATAAGAAGACTTGATGAAACTTGGCAGTTAACCAGGAGACTTGAGGAGATTCATCTTGTCAAATCTAGTCGTTGAGCGTATCTATATCTATACCTTTGATGCCACCTGTTCAGTCCATCACCATTTCACTCCACTACATTCCACTACGATCCATCTCACTTTTATCACCAGGAAGGGCAGAAGCTCGTTTTTATCATTTTCGAATTCCGATCGCCCGTTTAATCGAGTTTTCATCTTCCTCTTTCATCCTAGCATTGATCATCATGTTATTTGGCATGTCTTAGAACATTTGCATCTCATACATGTTTAAAAACCTACCAAAAATAGGGGTTGGGATTCCGTCCCAATCCGGTTAGTCTCCTTCCGTTTGCATGTTCGAATTCAAATTTGAGCACGATACTATGCTTTCATTAGAACTAATGAACCTTTCACTTGTTTCTATGTTTTCTTATGGACATTCTTAGGTAAATCCGATTGAGGCGGAGCTTCAACCGGATAGAAGACGAAGGACTCACTAAGTTCTCTTCTTTCGGCCGGCCGAGAGAGGAGAAGTCGGAACTCAACAATCTCCCCGCTTCCAAAGGTACGACGGTCACTTCTCCATTTCACTTCTTTTCATTCTACCATATTTTGGAGCCTTTGGCTCCTGGCGACCACAACCACTAACATCCCATCCACCAAGTCCCCAAAGCCAGCATATGGGCCGGAAGGGGGAGATCCACGGATGTCCCGTTTCGGGTGCTTACACCTTTTGGCGACCACGGTGGGACCGACTTTGCTTTAGTGAGTTCTTCTCTTCTTTCCTAAGAATGTCCACTTGAAAACATGCTTATTTTCACTTTAGTTCTCATTTAAGCCATTTCCATTTCCTTGCATTGCTATTTACTTGCTTACATGCTTGTTTGTTTCCTTGAAGCATCATCTTGTTTCTTCCAAGTTTACTTGCTCTCTGTTTATCTTTTTAAAAGCATATCGATCTGATTTCCAACTTTGTTAATCAACTTATTTCACCTTAGTATTTTAGATATCATCTTCTTTCATCCCTTGTTAAGCATACTTGCCTATTTCTTTCTATGTCTAGTTCTCCTTTAGCAAATCTTTCAAAGCATGCTTAGTTAAATTAGTGCTTTCTTCTATCCTAGTTTAATTTCATATCATTGTATTGTTCACTTGCTTCCTACAACATCTCATTAATCATTGTATGCTTTTATTTTCTTCTTGCTTGCTTCTTATTCCTTGACATTTCACTTGCATTTAATTTGCTTTGGAGTTTCGGGTTCGCCCGTCTCCTTAGGACATCCGAGAAGGGAGGCTCTCTCCTCCCAAAGCCCCACACATCCAAACACCTCTCTTGGTGGTTGCCAACTCCTCCTCCGGGGATTCCCTCTCGGAAGGACTGGGTAGCTTCCATCAAGGCCTCCGTAAGTCCCCAGACGTGAAGGATTCTCTCTTCACTGATCGGGCTGGTTGTACCATTTTATCCCAAAACCCAGAGTACCTATTACCTATCATTGTGAAAAGAGTGACAGCCTTAGATTGCTCGGAGTTGTGAGAGCATAGGGTCCTACCCATTTATTTGAGTGGACAATATTTCTCTTAACAAGCCATTAATTTGAGGTTGAAACAAAAAAATTGCGTTAATCATTCCAAGTCTTTGCTATTACTTGTTTCTAAACAAAAACTGAAAATTAAACAAAAATCCCAAAATCACCTAAAAAGAACCAAAAAAAAAATTTGCTTGAGGTTAATTTGCTTGACAACTTGCTTGTCCGACAAAAGAAAATCAAAACAAAAAAGGGGTATAAAATCAAAACTAAAAAAATCCTTAAGCTTTTATTTGTCAACCTTCTTTTTCTATTGTGTTTATGAATTTAAGGTCAGGTCGAGTTATCGGAATGGCGGATCAAGGATACGAGCAACTACAGTTGGAGTATGACCAATCTTATTTCTATCCTGATGCCGTGTGTGCCGTCAATGAACCCGAAGTTCTCCCCGAACCTAGTCAAAATTCTCCTCAACCCAATCCAAATTCACTTTGGGAGGCATTCTCTCATGCCGACCCTACCCAACTTCAGGCTATCAAAGCCATCCTCAAGGGCAAGTTGCCCGCCGACCACATTCCTCCCGAAGGTGGTCTTCACATCTCTACCCCTCGGTCAGGGGAACATCAACCCAATGTGCCCACTCATGACCATTCTCATACCGGGCTCATGGCCCCAATTTCTCCTCATCCTATGGCTAATCTAGATCATCCCAATCCAAATGTTGTTGTTCCTTCTAGACCACCAGTTTATTCCTCTAATCATCTCAACCCTACTCACCCTTTGGTGCATCCCCCAATGTACCCTTCTTATCCGGCCACTTCGGCCCATCAAGTCCCAATTCCGGTGCACCAAGCACCCACTTCTCCTCCTCCTCTTAGGGAACCTTTGTCGATCGTGCCATGATTAACAAGATCAATCGCATGGATGAGCAAGATAGAGAGCTTATACGTTTAATCGACACCAAGGCGGTCCCCGAATTTCTCTTCCTTCCCTCCCTCCTTTTCGTCTACCTCCGTCTGAGATGGCGGTATACCGTCGCTACAACGGAACCAGTAATCCATTCATTCATATCAAGGTCTTTCTTTATGAGTCGGTAATGTGGCAAAATGATCCAAGGGCCCTTGCTTTTCTTTTCGTAAGATCATTAGAGGGATCGGACTTTAGAGTGGTTCTACTCGCTTGACCTTTTGGAGGCGAGTAACTTTGAAATTGTCAAAGCTAAATTTTTGCAGAGATATCAAGACAAAGGTCGGACCAACATATTCCATCACCGACCTCATGGCCGAAAGAATGAGAAATGATGAAGATTTTACCGAGATATGCTGATAGGTCGAGGTCAATGGCATAAAACCTTACTGATTCCATTTCAGAGCTGGAGCAAGTGAAGATGATCATCACTAATGCCACTCCGGCCTTAAAGAATATGCTGGCTTTGCATCACCCCACCTCCATGAGTGAACTTTATGAGAAGGCACGGTACATTCAGACACAGCTTAGGGACTCACCTATCATGAACTTGTTTGATCCTAGACCCCGAGCTGTCAAGAAAACCACTTTTACCACAACTGGCCCAGTGACTGAGGGCATAGTGACAAACGAAAACCTTAACGTTGTAGGGAACCCACCTATAAATTATCAACACCAGTTCAAGAACCCTCAACAAAATCAACCATTTAGAAACCCTTGTCAACCTCAACATCAACCTCAGTTCTAGCCTCGTCAACAACAAGCTCCGATCCCTCAGCGACCGCAAGCCCCGGTTCCCCAACCACCGCGGCAACAACTGGCCAACTACAACCAAGCACCCCCTTCCATGGCCTATGAACCCCGAAAGGTTGGACCCAAGAGGAACCATTACCCGCCTTTGCCGTACTCTCTCATGGACATCTTTAATGCACTCATGGCGGCAGGGCAAATTGCATTACCAAGGGAGAAGTCGGAGTGGCCTCAAAATGCCAACACAGAGCGATACTGCTTGTTCCATAGATATCCTGGGCACACCGTGGAAAATTGTTTTCAGTTCAAAGACTATATCCACGATCTTAATGAGCAAGGCAGTATTGACTGGGACCAGATGGGGGAATACATCAGAACAGTGAAAAATCAACCTCAACGGCAGCACGTACCAGCTCAGCAGCAACAACAACAGAACCCTGGCCTGGGGATTATCCAAAACCCTTTACCTCCAAATGCACCCGCGCCTGGGAATCAACACGTTAATCCCATCATGATTTCTTCCGAGGAGTATCATGATCGGGGCCAGAATTGGCAAGTCGAGGGAGCCGCCTCCTCCATGCACATCAATTTACTTTACCCTCCTAACCGAACCGTCCACTCTATACCCCGAACAACTATGTCACATAATCCCATCACATTAAACAGAATGCCCATCATCCGAACGCCATCACAACCCATCATCACTCCACCAGCCATTCAACTCCAATCGGGACGGACCTTAATCCGCCCAGTTAATCCACCACAAACATCACCACCACTAGGACCCATCATCATCCCGCCCCGAGAAACTGTACCTTCACAACCTACCTACCCTACTATGCCTCAAACCACCATCATTACACCCACCACAAGAGCTCCCATCATTCGACCTAACCCACCACCCACCACTACCACCCCAGCCATAGCTCCTCAACTTGCCACAGTACTCAGAAGTGGGCGCATGTTCCAAAGGGTATTTCCCCAGGCCGGTCAATCAGGGTTGGCACCAGAAGCAGAAGAAGAACACATTGAAGAGCCATTGCCTGGGACATCCTATGACTTGTTGAAACATCTTGATAAAACCCCGGCATGGATCTCTATCTTAGAGTTGATCAAAAGATCCAGAGTCCATCAAGAGGTTCTCCAACAGTACTTACAGTAAGTAATGGTAAATGAAAGCCTCCCCCCGGAAAAGATCTCATCGATTTTGGTCCCAAGAAGTGAGTACCCGGCCCTTACATTCACAAAGGAAGAGTTGGCCGACCCAGAAATAAGGAAATGTGCCTTGTGCATCACAGTCCACATCAACGGAGTAGGCATTAAGTCATGTTTGGTCGATACCGGAGCATCCATTAATGTTCTGCCACCAGAAACATTACATCTTTGTGGAATCTCTGAGGAGGACATCCGGCCATCTCAAATAATAGTGACCGCATATGATAATTCAAAGAAGCCCGCTGACGGCATGATTACATTTGGTGTCAAACTCGGACCTCAGATAGTCACTGTCAACTTTCACATAATAGAGATGGATCCGACATACAAAGCTATTTTGGGACGACCCTACTTGGAAGCACTAGTGTCTTAAATTCCCTTACATGGGACAGGTGATTAAGGTGACTAGCATGCCCCTAGATCATCCATCTTCTCCACCACCACCCCTTGGGTTGCCAAACAAGCCGATTTTGACAATCTTGGATCTTCCAGAAATGAGTAGGCAACCCAAGCAAGTGTGGAGAAGGAAAAGAGAGGAAAATGAAACCATTGGGTGTCATATAATGGAGATTTTGGGATACCAGGAGGGCCAAGGACTAGGCAAAGAACTGCAAGGCATAACTGAGCCAATCAATCCAGTGAGGTTACAACCAAAGAGCGGGGTTGGGTATGATGGAACGACAACGAATGGTCAAAATCTCGAAAGCAAATACTTTTTAGGATGCTTACAAAAGTTTTTCATCAAGAAAGAAACCATTCAACTGGCTGAGAATAAGGGAGAACAAGAGCTGGAGCAAGACAAAAGAAGAAGAACTGACGACCCTGAAGATGACCTGTATCCTGAAATATCTCTTTTGTTTTCCACTGATGAAGAAGGGTCAAGCAATGAACCACTCCAGACTGAACCACCTGTTGACCCACCTGAGGGTCATATTGCCAAACCGACTCGAGAAAAAGTCCAACCAAATCCACAAGGGCCTTCCCTCATTACGTCATCTTTTGGGACCGATGCCCCAATTCACCGTGATGCTCTCCCCAGGCTTCTTGGCCCGATCCCTATTTCTAGACCCTCAGGCCCAACTTATGGGTCAACGAACCCACTTGTTGCTTTTGGGCCACCGAGCCCCTCTACTAAATTTGGGCCTTTGTGCCCATTTCCTCCAACTTTTGGGCCACCGAGCCCCTCTACTAAATCTGGGCCTTTGTGCCCATTTTCTCCAACTCTTGGGCCATCGAGCCCCTCTATTGAATCTGGGCCTTTGTCCCCATTTCCTCCAACTCTTAGGCCATCGAGCCCCTCTATTGAATTCGGGCCTCTGCGCCCATTTTCTCCAATTCTCGGGCCCTCGTGCCCATCTCCTAAACCTGGGCCCTTGAGCCTGCATCCTCCTCTTATTGGGTCCATGAACCCACCTTCTTCCATGATCATCCGGCCTACTGGCCCATCACCTCTTTCTGTCAATATTGGGCCCGAAAGCCCCCTCTATCAAACATTGCTCGAAGTCTTCCCCTCTTTATCAATATCTCCACCTACTTTGGCTCCCGTAGTTGATCTCAACCCAAATCGGGCACCTGAAGCCCAACCTGTCTTTATGTTTAGCACTCCTCAAAAAACAACGTCCTCCTCGAAACTCAAATTTCGATCGAGGAAACATCTCAACTTGCCTCGGAAGGGCATTCGACTCAAGGAGCCACCAGATCCTTGATTGACCTCCTTTGCCCTCCATTCTCTCCAATAAAATTCTTCCTTCCCTTATTTACCTTCTTCTTCTTTAGGTTTAGTTTCCAATAAAAATAGGACAAAAATTAGAGGTAGGAGAGTTACAGAAAGATACCTGCATCGGTTAGCTCAAAAAAGCTTAGAATGTGCCAAGCTACCGGAGTATCTAGAAAATGCGATCCAGTTAGGTGAAATTTGATATGAGGAGAAAATTGATCAAAGTTTGGGGGTTTCTTCCTCTCTCAGTTTAACATCACCTACATCCAACAGAAGGCAATCAAGGGCTATGCAATTGCCGAACACCTTGCCCATCATCCTATCCCAATCTTTGACCCTATCCAATCAGAATTTCCCGATGAAGAATTGATGTCCATTCGATCTTCCAATCTATGGACTTTGTATTTCGATGGGGCATTAAACTCCCAGGGTAGAGGGATAGGGATTTTTCTTCTATCACCCAAAGGTGTCACCATTCCACAGGCTTTTCAACTCCATTTTCCAGCAACAAACAATATAGCTGAGTATGAAGCCTTGTTGGCCGGACTGGAAGCCGCTCACTTCTATGGTGTCACTAAACTAAGGGTGATCGGTGATAGTCAGTTGATTCTCCGTCAAGTGCTTGCCAAATACCGTACATCTCATCCCGGGCTCAGACCATACCAAGAACTCACCACCTGTTACATCAAGCTATTCTCAAAAATCGAATTCATTCACGTTCCTCATGCTCAAAGTATTCTTGCCGATGCTCTCGCTTCCCTAGCATCTTCACTATCTGTCCCGCTAGGCAGGCAAGTTAGGATGATCTATGTCCGCCGACGTACCATTCCGGCAGTGGAGGATGCACTATTCTTGAGGGTTAAAGAAAAATTTGAAAGGAAAGAGTACATTGAGCAAAAAGAGGAAGTATCTTTGGTTGAGTTAGAAGAATTAGAAGAGGGTGAGAAACCATGGTATCATGAGATTGCGAATTACTGTCGGGATCAGACATATCCACCAGGATCAACTGCCGAAGAGAAAAAAGCCATAAGAAGAGTCTCCCAGAGATACACCATCTTAGGTGGAGTGCTTTACAAAAGGAGCTTGGCCGGTATGCATAGATGAAGAAGAGGCTGAATTGGTGCTTAAAGAAGCACACTCCGGAGTATGTGGAGGCCATGTAAATGCTCAAGCCCTCGCCAAGAAAATCATCAGGCAAGGGTATTACTGGCCTACTCTGGAAGAAGATTGCTCGATCTTTGTCCGGCACTGTCATCAATGTCAACTTCACGCCGACAAGATTCACTCTCCCTTATCTTCCCTTCACCCGATTCACGCCCCATGGCCTTTCGCTATGTGGGCTTTTGATGTTATCGGACCCCTCGGTGACCCAAACTCCACAAACAACTAACTGCAACGGAGTACTTCACCAAGTGGGCAGAAGCGGAAGCATACGTGGAAATCAAGGCATCAACAGTCTGCACCTTCATCAAACGCAACATCATTGCCAGGTTCGGGATCCCAGGCGACATCATCACTGACAATGGACCGCAATTCATCTCCTAGGAACTGCGTGACCTTTGCAACAGGTATTGCATCAGATTGCATCATTCATCTCCATATTATTCTCAAGGCAACGGTCAAGCAGAAGCCACCAATAAAACCCTGATAAAAATTATTAAGAAGACTTGTAAGTCTAGCAAGTTCGCAGACTGGCCAGATAAGTTAGTTGATGCTCTATGGGCCTACCGCACTTCTATTCGAACCCCAACGGGTCAGACCCCCTATGCCTTAGCATTTGGGATGGAGGCGGTAGTTCCATACGAAGTAATCATTCCATCCCTCCGAGTCCAGATCGATCGAGATATCCCGATGGATGAACGCCGAGATTCGCTTCTCGCGCAACTCGAACTCTTGGATGAAAAGAGGCTGGCCGCTGCCGAACATGCTAGATCTTACCATAATAGACTTAAAAGACTTTATCAGAAGAGGGTGGTGGAGAGAAAATTTGAAATCGGTGAGGTTGTGCTTAAAAGAATATTCGTTAAGCCGGGCGGTCCCCGCTCCAAACTTCAACCTAATTGGGAGGGTCCATATGTAATTTCGGCTGTTTATCCCGGTAATTCATATAAGCTGACTAATGCAGAAGGAGAAGAACTAGCTCATCCCTGGAATGGTGTATACCCCAAAAAATATTTCCCTTAAAACAAAAGTCACAAAAAAATCTATAAAATCTAAAGGTGTGAAGAATAATGATAACATCTAACGCTTGCGTGCTCGGTGCACCAACTTGTCACTTAGGGAAATAAGGATAGGCATCATACTGCACACACTACACGCCTAGTTTTGAGATACGATGATCAGAAGTCAGAGAGAAAGCTAGGCAACGCTTGGCAAAAGAAGGTCAACCTAATCCCATTCTCTTCTCGTTTCGGTCCAGAATAGATGGAAGGGGTTAGAATAAGGAGTATCGAAAGTGCCCATTGCCTTAGTTGGAAAATGCCTCTGAAGGTTTGACTTCTTAAAAAGAAGAAAAAAAGGTGACAAAAGATGGGCAATGACCCCTCAGGACGGCAAGAGAATAGACCTGTCTGAATGTGTACCAACAAAAGCCCAAGAGAAAAAAGGCTCCAAAAGATGGGCAATGAACCCCTCGGGTCAAAATCAAGCAAAAGAAAAAAGAGACCTGTCTGAATGTGGGCCATCAAATAAAAGGGCTAGAAGGAAGGACCCGAGGATGTCAAATTCTAAACAGGCAACGCGGGCACCAGTAGAGAAACAAATTCGACACCCCTGAATCTTAGTAAGGACTTACCACCAATCCTCTTCTCTCTTTAACCTTGTGGGTAATGTTGACCGACTGGATCCAAGAAAAGCCATAGCCTATCGAAGGCAGAAGGTCAGAAGAACTCGGACTAGGCACTCTCTTACATGTGATGCCTACTCTTAACCCTTAGGTAACAATGAGAGGCACCTATAACAAGCAAAGCAAAGGATGAGATAATCGTGTCCCTCACGCCAAACAAAAAAAAATCAAATATTTCAAAAAGTACCAAACAAATCTATGAAGTCAAAAATCCTAAAAAGAGAATATGCAAAACACCAAAAAATCATAAAAGTTCTCAAAACACCAAACACATTATAAAACCATCAAAACCCAAACAAATCAAAAATTTCAAAACACCTAAAAGTTTGCTTTCTAGACTGATTAGTTGTCTTTGCATTCATCTTTAATTTCAGTCTTGCATATTTTCTTTTATGCATACTTATGTTTTTCTGTTATCTTTACCTTGATAAGGCCTATGTCCCTTGACAAAAGATCAAGGCAACTTTGCCCTCTCCTTGCAAGGGACTAAGCCAAAATAAAGTTCTAATATCTTCTCTCAAGTGGATGCAGGAATAGGAGAAGGCATGCCAGCTTCATATCCCCAGAAACTTAGAGGAAGCAAAAACAACAAAAAAAATCGAAAATTGAAAAACAAAAGTGGACTACCCCGACCCCTATTAGGACTTGCATTTAGTATTGCATCAATCAAAATAAATAATATTTGAGATGTTGAAGACCTCAAGTCTAGAGGGGGCTGAGCCTGAGAACCCCTTCAACAAAATCAGTGAAGGCTCAGTCATTCCCTAGGCTTGCGGATAGGCCAAAGTTGAATATGCGGGGATGACAATTTCTTCAAAGATGTCCTGACCCGTTATGTTCAACCTATATCTTCAACTATTTTCTCATACTTATTTGTATTTCTTTAAACCCAGCATGCATCATTTCATACACCAACATTCATCATCCCACCATGACCATTCCCCGCTTCCTAATCCTGCCATAACCTCCTTCCAGTCCTATTATGAACGTTTTAAAAATGGTCTTTTATAGCTCCAGAGAAGGTCTTGATTTTTCAGAGAATTGGTTTCCAACGGGTTTTAACAATGATTTCATCAAAACAAGAAGTTTTTACATGTCGAACTGAACTGGTATTGTTGAGTAAGACCTAATGAATTTGAAGAACCCAACCTTGGTTGATTGGCTTTTTCCTCTTAACTTTTCGCAATTTACTGCATTTCTACCGAGTCCAGCACACCATGCAGTTCGGGTCCTGGCCGGTAACAATTCTCCTCCACGTGGGATTTTAGTTATTTACTTTCAGTACTGTTCTTCTCTTTAACCAATCAACCAGAGGGAAGGTTTCGATAAGACAAAGGGTAATCTCAGAGTCCGCTAAAGTTTTATTCCACTCAACTAAGCCAATGAGGGCGTGTCTAAATCTACACCTTGGCATCACCTTTTCAGTCCATTACCACTTCATTCCGCTACGCCTCATTACGCTTCGCTACATTCACCTACGCTTCATTCGTGTCACTCCCCTACAAAGCCGACGCCAAGACGAGGCAAGCTGTAGACACGCAATTTTTGCCTAGTTGGAGAGCTTAAATTCTTGTTTTAATGAAGAATATTTGAGTAACCTTTCAAGGGAACCGAGTTTTCCGGAAAAATTAAGGTTTTTGGCACATTTCAAAGAGGGAAAAGCCCTGTGTATAAGGGCACCTAGCGCCCTACTTATAGGGCACCAGGCGCCCTATAAATAGGGCACCAGGCGCCTTGTTTATAGGGCACCAGGCGCCCTATAAACAGGGCACCTGGCACCCTGTATATAGGGTACCAGGCGCCCTGTATACAGGGCACCAGGTGCCCTATATACAGGGCGTCTGGATCCAAATCAAATCGATTTGACAGGCCGATTTGACCCCCCACAGTGACTCGTCTTGTCGACCTGACATATCTCATGATGCTGGCGCCCCATATATGGGGCGCTATGCCACGTGGCACTGTTTTTTGAAAATGGCCAAAGTGCCCTCTTTTGGGCTATAAATAGACCCCCATTTGAGACTAAAAGGAGGTTCCAAATTCGTGCCACCCTAGAGCTCATCCAACACCACGTTTCTAAGCCATTCTCATCCCCCACAAGCCTTCAAATTGATCCAAAATCGTCCACCAAAAACCCTAAAAACCTTCTGTTTCTGTCACCCAGAAACATGATTTTTCTCCAACTTTGAGAGCCTCTATCCGTCTCTCCTCTTACATCCAGCATCCAAACCACCTTTCATTAGCTTCATTTGCATATTGTCTACAAGGAGGAGCCCCTACTTCATCCCGGAAGCCGCCCAGCACCCCGGAGCGGCGTTGCGAAGAGGGGAAGAAAATCTGTCCGGACCAGACTTAGTGCCCCGTATACAGGGCACTTTGACTTGGTCAACGCGCCCCATAAAGGGGCACCTGCTCCTGGCGCCCTATATATAGGGCACCAGGAAGGGCAGAAGCTCGTTTTTATCATTTTCGAATTCCGATCGCCAGTTTAATCGAGTTTTCATCTTCCTCTTTCATCCTAGCATTGATCATCATGTTATTTGGCATGTCTTAGAACATTTTGCATCTCATACATGTTTAAAAACCTACCAAAAATAGGGGTTGGGATTCCGTCCCAATCCGGTTAGTCTCCTTCCGTTTGCATGTTTGAATTCAAATTTGAGCACGATACTATGCTTTCATTAGAACTAATGAACCTTTCACTTGTTTCTATGTTTTCTTATGGACATTCTTAGGTAAATTCGATGGAGGCGGAGCTTCAACCGGATCGAAGATGAAGGACTCACTAAGCTCTCTTCTTTCGGCCGGCCGAGAGAGGAGAAGTCGGAACTCAACAATCTCCCCGCTTCCAAAGGTACGACAGTCACTTCTCCATTTCACTTCTTTTCATTCTACCATATTTTGGAGCCTTTGGCTCCTGGCGACCACAACCACTAACATCTTATCCATCAAGTCCCCAAAGCCAGCATAGGGGCCGGAAGGGGGAGATCCACGGATGTCCCGTTTCGGGTGCTTACAAGGATTTTACCTTTTCTTGAGATACTGATCTGGAACCCGTTTCTGGAGTTGACAGACTACGTGCCCGTCTGTGCCGCTGCACACCTTCACCACCAACGCGGCGCTGCCGCGTACCCCATTCGGGTGTGGCTGCGCTTCTGCCATGTATCCCCACTGGCTGCCGAGTCCGGATCCTATCTGGACTTGTCTCCTCCACTCGATAAGGGCGTATGAGTACTGTAGCATGGCAGAAACCCTAGAAAATGTTCGAATTTCGGGCCATTTGGGGGGGGAATGGAGTACTAAAAATCAGTAAAAATATGCGTTGGAATCCATAAAGAATAAGGACTCTATTGAAGGAAGTTTCATATCCTGAAAAATTCTATCCAACGTATAGTTTATGGAGGAAGTTGCCACAGCCGCAATTAACCCTAACCACAAATACCTCTCAAATCCGGCACCTCCAAGAGCCGCTAAGTGTTCAATAACATATGGAAACTCTAGAAAACTTAATTTCCTACCTTCCCACTCCATTAGAAAGAGGTATTTGAGTCTAAATAGGTATGTTCATCAACTCCCTTAATTTCGGCCGGATTTTTCAGACATGTTGATCTTAGCAACTTTCCGAACTCCTTCCAAACTCTCTTAGTGACCAAAATTCATGAGGTTTGTGGCATTGGAAAGAACATATCCACGAGAATCAATTGAAACTAACCAAACACAGTTTTGTATCTCATACAAACTGTCATCATCAAATCAAAACTGCTCTGTATACAATTTCAGGAAAGCAAGAAACCACATAAAATCAAGCCAATTCCATGTCTACTTCGACCAAGGCTTCAACCGGGCTCTGATACCACTGTAAGGAATCATTACATGATAGCAGAAAAAATTTGATTCATTAAAACCATGATCTTTGCCTTGGTCGAAGCCGAATGAGTAAAACCGGGAACCGAATATGAAGTAGAATAAGAGTACCTCATGGTATTTTAAAAATCCCTCACCATGGATGAAGAGAGGACATTCCTCCTTGTTGAAAAATCATTCAAGTGTCCAGTCTCTAGTGGTATCCACACGATCTGCTTCAATAGACGAGTTCTCCTTTCCTTCGTGCCACTAAAAACCTTCCAGATCCAAGCTTGACCATGGGAGATTGCCTTCTAGAAGAGAGTTGAGGGGGAGAGGCTGCTTGGGACATGCTCCAGCCCTATGGCTTGTTAGGGTTTGGCTTCATAAGCCATTTATATATAAAAGATGAAATTTTTCATAAAAACCTAAACTTCTATAAAATTATGTCCATGCCCTCATCTTATTGACCAGATCTAATGTGTGTGACCCACTAGGCCAAATAGTCAATTTGAATGAGGCCTTAATTAATTTAAAAGAACAATACCTTTAAATTAAATCAAAATCGTTATCCGATAACAGTTTTTATGACTTTCTGATCATAAAGTGTACAAGCCACATCCTATGATTCCAAATGACTTTGGAGAGTTAAATAAAATCTATTGAGCCTTTCCATCATCTATTGCCACACGGATTTAAATCCTCATTCATACAATGTCCCGGTCGATTTGGGGTTCGACACTGACAGTCAATCCCTAAATATTCCAACTCTATGGGATCTTGTACTCAGGTTTGGATCAATTGGAAAACTCCTTTTCCAATTATCCTAACTACCTTGGCCAAGAATTTAGAGTACTATCCCATAGGACATTCTTTTTCTCCCACCGAGAGTGAACAATCTCTTGTTGTCCACTCAATTGCCTCCACCGGGTTTCTCTTGCACCCAATACATCAACTATACTAGACCATCAAGATGGTGATTCATAAGTCAATAATCAAAGTACAAGATATATCCGGTAAGATATATTTGGCGACTTAGGTCAAAGATCCAACCATGCTATTGAGATGTAAGAATAACCTAATAGACAACTCGATAAGATACCGATCAGGTTTTCCTAAATTGGTCAGTTTAGTGAACTCATTCTACTAATGAGCACCTATGTGTGTATCTTAGTGTCCCCACACTGATGACCAATGAGATCGATCATTCTCATCACATGAGAAGATATTACACACACTAGTCTATCCGGATCCTTGATGTCCCGTCTCAAGGATCCTATGACTAGGAACATTTAGATCACATACCTCTAGATGATCGATCTCATTATCATGATCTCATCACGATTCAATCATCATTGCATGTGATCAAGGATTTCATTACGATATACGCTTCTAATAAAAGCCAGTAACGAAGTTTTCCCTATTTAATTGAATGAGATATTCTTAGAAATGTTGAATCATATCATATATGATTGACTTGTAGGGCATACATTTCTATCAATTATGCATCGAAAAGCATGTAAGAAAGACTTACATTGAAAAAAGGAAAGTACATTGAATGAAAAAATGTGTGTGAAAGCTAAAATTGGCAACAAACTCACCAAGTTGGCACCGATTTTGGCCTTCAAATGACCCAGGACACTTGAAATACCTCTAAAAACGCCGACATGATGTTTCTTTAAAAGAGGAGCCATCCTAGGTGTTGGTAAGACATTTTTGGCATCTTATAGGGTGTTTATATAGGGTGGTGAATTAGTCCCAGTTTGAGTCGAAATCGGATCCGGATCAAAACGAAAACTAGAACTGAACGCACCCCCGAAGTGGGGGTGCAGTGGCCGCACTCTAAATCCAAGGGCACATAGGCCGTGCCCCTGAACTGAGGGCACTGCCACTGTGCTTCCGGTTTAGGGGTGCATTGAGTTAATTTCGTGAAAAAATCACCCAAAAATCCATAAAAATAAAAAATTAAAAAAATTTAAAAAATTGATAAATTAAATTTGTTCATGTTTTATCTTTGTTAAGGCCAAGAGGACATCGTTTTCCCCTCAAAACTAACATTTTTATGAATGCCAAGAATTGCTCATGGAGACAGAAGAATGGACATGGGAAAGCCCCATAAGGTGCCAACTAACATATAAGTTGTTGGTCGTATATCATTACTTATGCATTATTGTTGAAGACTGTGGGTGTGAAGAAGACCAAACCTAGGATCCCCTTTATCAAAATCTGCGATGGTCAAGTCATCCTTCGTGCTCACGGATAAGCGAAAATTGTGTAGTGAGGGATGATGGTTCCCGATTGGGTATCCTGACCTCACACACAATCTATATCTTCAACTAATTGTTAAGCAAGTCTTGTTTTTATTTTTTAAGCCCAACATGCATCATGTAGCATTAGTCTTATTGCATATTTTATTGTCATTGCATACATCCCATCATGATCTTCACCATTCATCATTATCTCTAAGTCCCACTGGGTACATTCTCCTACCATTTACCCTAATTCTAATCTTTTCAATATCCCACCGTATTTGTTAGTCCCACCGTGTCCATCATCTATCATAATCACCTTATGTCCCTCAACAGCTTTCATTTCTATCCCATTGTGGCCATTGTAGACACGCCAAATTAGCCTAATTCAGAGCATAAAACTCATGTTTTATAGGGTAACATGTATGGTTGACCTTATAATGATGCTGGGTCTTTTAAAGTTGATTTGGAGCTTCGCCGAATGAAATCGGATGTTTTCCGATGTTTTTCGCAAAAAGCCGTAATTTCCGAGCGAAAGCCACACGTAAGTCATGTAAACACGGAAATTGGCTGAATGACCAATGCCTAATGATCATGCATTGAAGGTTATGGTCATATTCACACCCCGGACAAGTTTTGTTGCATTCCGTGCCTTTCCGATTTGCCGTCGGAGTCATTTTGACCTATATCGGATCTTTTGTTCACTGCCCTAACTTCCAGACAAAATTCTGAAGTTTTGGAGGGTTTTATGGCTGATATAATGCTAGAGAAAGCTTCTTCGTCCTGTTATCTTTCCAACGCAACAAACGGCGTCGAATTCCGAGTTCGGGAGTGTTCGCAATGGCTTCTGGAAGAAGGACGCGCGGAACTAGTCCCATGCGCCCGGGTTCCTGGTCACATGCGCCCGGGACCCAGGGCACGTGCCCATGCACCCTACCAGTGAGGCACATGTCCTTGTGCCCTCACTTGAGGGCACATGCGCCCCACCTTTGAGGCACGAGGGACACAGTTTTTCACTAGGACTCTATCACTAACCGTCGATCGGATAAGGCCTCATTTCTCGAGATTTGTGCCCATGCGCCCTCACTGGGGGGCACATGTGCCCCTCAGTGGGGTGCATGCGCCTGCACCAGGGCTCATGCGCCCAGGGGTGGGGCGCAAGGCCCCTATTTTTTAGCCCGGATAACGTTGCTCGTTCTCCTATAAATTAACTCTGATTACGGTCGTTCCAAAGGCATGGGCACGACCCCCCAGGCATCTCAAGACCTACAACCACCCTCCTGCATCGATTTTGTGATTTTTAGAGAGATAATTTCGAGTTTTTAGAGAGAGAAAAGTCGGTTCAAGAGAGAGGAAGGCTGTTCTGCAGGTGATCTGCCAAGTCTCTCTTCTTCGGCCTCTACATCAGTGTATGGACATCTTCTGCCAGTGCTCTATTCATCAAAGTTCTTCCTCTCCAAGTCTTATTGAGTTTGCAATTGACTTCACTTGATTCCAAGGTCGAGGCTGGTCGTGACGAGCGCAGAAGCAAAGTCGCGCTTGGCAGATCCTGGACTGCTGCTCGGCTTTTTCGACAACACAAATTTGGCTATATCTTTCTCTATTCAACTCAGAATCTTTCAGTTCTTTTTCCTATCTCTTTATTTAGTGATTATCCATACTCCTATTATTTTTTTACATTTTTTTCATTACTTTTTATTCTATTATTCCGAAAAATAAAAAAAGGGGTTAGAGATAACCCGAATCCGGTCAGTTTCAAGTCAATTGTGTATTTTATGTTATTCTCTTTACATATACTCCACTTTGTCTAGTTCTAATAGTCTCTTTACCTTATTTATTTGTCTAGTTGCACAGAATATAAAGCACCCACCACGTTGAGGACTCTTCTTCATCGGCCGGCCGAAGAAGGAGAAGCTTTAACTCACATTCTTCACGCTAAGGTACACACGGTCATTTTAATTCTATAAATAGGAACCCACGGTTCCTGGCGACCACATTTCTTTCTTCTCACCCTCCTCTCACATGACCCGGACCATCTCTTTGGTGATCGAGCGATGCCAAGGGATGAAAGTTCGGGGATCAATGTGAGTGTGGGACCGAGGTGAGAGTTTCTTTCCGATGTTTTATTCCTTTCTTTTCTCTTCCCCTCTTGAGGTGACGATCTGGGTTCACAGACTTCCCTGAAAAGGAGAGGACCCCGTCAAATTTTCAGAGTCGACAGCTTTGTGGCGACCACGGTGGGACAAGCAATGTCTTCAACCGTGGGTGCTAAGTGTTTTGTTTGCAACTAGTTCAAGTTCTAGACCGGTTCCCACATGAGGCTTTCCTTCTTTCCACCTCTTTTAAACTTCATGCCATCTCAAAATTTCTTATTTCACCCATATTTCATCAGATCTGAAGTGCCAAGTATACCATTTAATTTCTGTTATTTTATTTAAACCGGTTCCCACGTGAACCACCCTTTTCCTTTTAAACCTTCTTTACTTCGGTTCCCACGTGAACCAAAACCCTTTTTTCCAGATCTATCCCAACTTGGATCAGATCTTTATTCACCTTTAATTGGCCCCACGTGGCCCCCTTTTGACCATTCAAACCGGTTCCCACGTGAACCACCCCTTTTTACCCAAAACCGGTTCCCACGTGAACCACCTTTACCTTTTACCCCAGTTCCCACATCGGTCCCCACGTGGACCACCCTTTTGCTTGGCTATCAGATCTGAACCCTCTTCTTTCCATCACTTTTCACTATCTCCATTTGGCTCACATAAGAAACAAGTCTAGATTCTAGTTTCTAGTTGCTTGTCTAGTTTCTAATTGCTTGTCTGGTGTTGATTGCTTGTTTATGCTTTGCTCATTACTTGTTTTATTACTTGATTGCATTCTCTGCTCCTTCTCTCTACCTCCTTCTTTTACACTTTTTTTGAGGCGGGAGCTCACTCTCCCATTTACCCCTCCCATCCAAAACACCCTCTTGGTGGATTCTGACCTCTCTTTTGGGATATTCCTTCCTAGTTGACTTGGTTGGCTTTCATCAAGGCCTCCATAATTCCTCATACGTGGAGTATTCCTATTCACGATCGGGTTGGTTGTACCACTCCCCAAAACCCGAAGCATCCTACGTTACCTACACGTGGTGAGATTGTGTGAAACCTAGGTCATTAGAGATTGGAGTTAGGATCCTAACCCATTTGTTGAGAGAACAATTCTTAACAAATCCATAAACCTAAGGTTTAATTAAAATCATTGCGTAATTTTGCTTTCAAGTCTTTGCATCACTTGCTTGTCAAACAAAAATTCAAACCTCTAACTTTTTGCAAAATACTAAAAAACCCAAAAAAAGATCTTTGTTTACTTTGTCAACTTGTTTGTTCCTTGAAGTTCAATGCAACTAAGGTCTGGAAGACACGTTGGAATGGCGGAACAAGCTGAACATTGAGAACAAGAGATGGGTCATCAACCAAATCTGTCAGATGGTCGTGTTAATCCATTGTTTGAGTCAGAAGCACAAGAGGTCCCTCAACCATCTGCTCCCGGTGATGTTGAACAACTCTTTAGGGAGTTATCTCTCTATACCGACCCAGAAACCTATGCCCGTATACAATCCATGGTGAAGGGAAAAATTGCTTCAGATCAGGCTGAAACCAATCAAGTTGCCTTATCTCCTCGTCCTCTGGTTCGACCATCACACATTCAATCACCCTTTGTTCAACCTCCTGTTGTTCAACAATCTATGAATCAACCATCATTGGCACTAGCACAACCATCTGCAGTTCAACCCTCTGTAGTTCAACCATCTGTGGTTCAACCCTTATTTGTTCAGCCATCTTATTTCAACCATGTTGCTCCCTTGGCCCATCAAGTCATGGGACAATCTTCAAGTCATGCTCCTCAATTTCAAAACCATGTCTCTAACCACATACCCCCACCAGTAAACCAAGAACCTGCTCTCACCAGGGCAATCATGGATCAGCTCGCCCAGATGAATGAACGTTATGAAGAGCTGAGATGTCGCCTGGACTCCAAGTCAGTGCCTGAGATTTCTATTCCTTCTCTGCCAGTCCTACACCTGCCACCTTCTGAGCTACCAGTTTATCGCCGCTACAATGGTACTGGCAACCCTTTTCTCCACCTTAAAGATTTTCTTTACGAATCCTCGTTCTGGAAAGATGATCGTAGGGTTCTTGCTTTCTTATTCCGCCGATCATTAGAAGGGTTTGCATTGGAATGGTTCTACTCACTCGACTCCTTTGAGGCAGGAGACTTCGACATTGTCAAGACAAAATTCTTGCAGAGATATAGAGACTGGGTGGCACCAGCATGCTCCATTACAGATTTGATTGCTGAGAAGATGAAGCCCAAAGAGGACTTCATAAAGTTTGCTGATCGCTGGAGGGGAATGGCAGAGAAACTGACAGATGTGATTTCTGAAGGGGAACAAGTGAAGATGCTCATTGGCAACACCACACCTGCCTTGAAGAATGTCTTGATTATGCACCTTCCTACCACCATGAATGAACTCTATGACAGTGCCCGATACTTGCAAGCCCACTTCATGGATGCCACAATGATAAATCCATTTGATCCCAAACATAGAAACTTCAGGAAGACCCACTCTGCACCAGTTGGGCCTACAACCGAAGGAGTGGTCAACAACGAAGCTATAAACATTGTGGGGAACCAGGGAGGGAACCGTCAAAACCAGTTCAGAAACCCACCACAGATCCCTTTCCTATTACCCCCCTCAACAACAGGTTAGGCCACCACAACCACGACAACCACAACAACCACCTCAGCTAGTAGCACAAGCCCAGCATCCTCGTCAACCTACCTACAATAGGGCCCCGCCACCACCCAATCAAGCACCACGAAGGGGAGGTCCTAGGAGAGAGAACTACCAGCAACTCTCTTACTCCTTGACCGACATCTTCAATGTACTCATGGCAGAAAAACAGTTGGAATTGCCCAAGGAAAGAGAGGTTTGGCCAACAAATGTAGATATGTCCCGATACTGTGCTTACCACCAGTGTCCTGTTCACACTGTAGAGGTGTACTTTAAATTCAAGGATTACATCCACGATCTGAATTACCAAGGAAGCATTGATTGGGCTCAAATGGGGGAATGCATACAAGCTATGAAGGCTAGGCAGCAGTAGCGGCAGCGTCCACCGGCTCAACCTCAACAACAACCTGGCTTGGGGATTGTTCAGAATCCACTCCCATTACATGCTCCCACTCCAGCACCGGCACTCGCACATCCAAACCCAGGAATTGGTCTGGTACACTCCATTATCCAGGGAGACGCCAGTCGTGCTCAAGGTTGGCAACTAAAAAACCAAAATACAACCATGCCTGCTAACACAACTAGGCCTCCTGCTAGGAACCCTACTAGACAGATAATCCGTGCACCTGCTACTCCCCAACCACCACAAAGCTCAATAACCCAACCACTGGCCGTCACTTCTTCTCGCCGGCCCATCATTAGGCCAGCCCCCTCCTTAACTACACCTTCTTCAACCATTGCTAAACATCGACCCTTGCTCATCCGACCACCACAATCACCACCAAACCTGAACCCCCAGCCTACGAGCTCTACCACTCCAAAACCCCAACCTATCATACCACCAATCCCACAACCTACACCTTCATTAAACTCATCAACCACTTCTGCACCCCGGCCTCTTCTTATTAGGCCACCAGTATCACCATCATTACCACCTCTAAATCCTACCCCTCTACCAACTAACCCAATCATCCTAGAACCACCGATCCCATTACCTATCATACATGCATCTACACCACTTGTTCCATCACAACCCACCCCAGTTAACCTGTCACCTCTACCCGACCGCCAAATAGCTCCGGTGCTTCGGAGTGGGAGGATGTTCCAGCGGCCCTTTCCCCAAGCCGGAACTCAACCGCAGGAGCCAGTGGAGGAGGAACAAGTGGAAGAACCATTGCCAGGCACGACGTATGATTTGTTGAAACATTTAGATAAAACACCGGCCCGTATTTCCATACTTGAGTTGATCAAAAGATCAAAGGTGCACCAGGAGATTCTACAGCAGTACTTGCAAAGGGTCATGGTGAATGAAGATCTCCCACCTGAGAAGATAACTATAGTGTTAGCCCCTAGAAGTGAGCACCCAACACTCACTTTCTCTCAGGAAGAATTAGCAGATCCAGACTTTAGGAGATATACTTTGCATGTGGCTATTGTCATCTGCAATGTCAAAGTAAAATCATGTTTGGTTGACACTGGAGCTTCTATCAACGTTATGCCGCCAGAAACTTTGCAGTTGTATGGCATTTCTGAGCAAGAAATCAAGCCATCCTGTGCCATGGTGACGGCCTATGATAACTCCAAGAAGTCTGCACGTGGGGTGGTGACTCTAGAAGTCAAACTTGGACCATGTACGGTCACAACAGATTTTCTTGTTCTAGAATTGGATCCAACTTTTCGGGCTATACTTGGGAGGCCATACTTGGAGGCAATAGGAGCTTTGGCTTCAACAAACCACCAGTGCATAAAGTTTCCTTTTAAAGGACAAGTGGTCAAAGTGACTAGCATGCCTATGAGGGATGAGATGAATGATGTTTTTACATCACCCCTAGGTCTGTCAATACAGCCCCAGATCTTAGTGGGAGATTTACCAGAAGTCATATGCATGACCGCCTATCTACCAGACACACTGGGATGGCGGATGATGATGAAATTGGGCTATCATCCTGGAAGAGGTTTAGGGAAGGATCTTCAAGGGATCACTCGGCCAATTGAAACTGTGAAAAGGCCACGCAGGCAGGGGTTGGGATATGAAAAGGGTTCCATCCCAAGGAGGATCTTCCAGCCAGGATATGCCATGGAGCTCCATACATTCTTTATCAAAGGGGAGACCATGATGATGGCTGAAGATGGCAAAAGTTCCGTGATGGCTGTCAAGAGAAGAAAGGCTCCAGATGAAGAAGAAGAAGACTTGGAAGACCTGCGCTTATCCTTGACTCGTTTGTTCTCAAGTGGGGAAGAGCACCAGGAACCACTCAAGGGCAGACCAATATTGGATCATCTGGTTGAGCATACCACCCAAGTCAAAACCATTCCACGAGGCCCAAATACAACAATGTCATGTTTGAACCTCGTGCCTTTATTTCTAGATCTTTTGGATGGGCTTCAGGGCCCACTTACCCTCTTTGGGCCCATGTGCCCTCTTCAACCTTCCACTCTTACTGGGCATGCTTGCCCATTTGCTTCCCTCATCAACTTCAGAACTGAGGGCTTTTCTCAACATGGGCTCACATGCCCATTTATTTCTGAAATCGGGTCCACGTACCCGCTTTCTTTTTTCATCAGTTTTGGACCTATGTGTCCACTTTCTGTTACCATTTGGCCCACGAGCCCCTTGTTCCCCTTTATTCTTAAGTTTTTCTCTCTATTAATTCAGTCATCTTCTAGCAAGCCTCGAGTCACTCAGGCTCATTCTATCTTTTTACTTGAAATTTCCAAAAAAAACGACTTCTCTGAAACTCACATTTCCATCGAGGAGACGTCTCTACTCATCCCAGAGGGTACTCCCAATCAGGGATCCCCCTTTTCTGAATCATTGATCGATTTGCTCGATCCTCCCTCCACTGTAAATACCACCTTTCCAGCTTTATCTTTAATAGGTCAAGTTAGGTTAAGAAATAGAAAAGTCAAAGGTAAAGGAGTTCCAAACAGATATCTGCAACAATTGGCACATAAATGTGTACAATTTTGACTGATCGGTTAGGGTGATGGCAGAGTTTCTTATCCCAATTTGATATCACTTATGTCCCACAGAAGGCAATCAAGGGTTATGCTATTGTTGAACACCTTGCCCATCATCCCATACCCGTCTTTGACCTAGTCCGGTCGGAGTTCCCGGATGATGAACTAATGTCAGTCCGATCTTCCAATCTTTGGACATTATATTTTGACGGGGCTCTGAACTCTCATGGTAGAGGGATAGGTATTGTCCTTCTGTCACCTGAAGGTGTCACCATTCCACAGGTTTTTCAGCTTAACTTTCCAGCAACCAACAACATAGCTGAGTATGAAGCCTTGCTGGCCGGGATGGAGGCCGCTCATTTCTATGGTGCCACCGAACTGAGGGTGATAGGTGATAGTCAATTGATCCTACGCCAGGTCCTATCCAAGTACCAAAATTATCATCCAAACCTCAAGCCCTACCAGGAGCTCGCTACCTGCTACATCAAGCTATTCTTCAAACTCACCTTTGTCCATGTCCCCCGTTCTCAGAATATCCTTGCCGATGCCTTAGCTTCACTAGCTTCATCTCTATCTGTCCCGCTAGGCAGGCAAGTGCGGACTATCCACATTTGTAAGAGGACAATTCCAGCAATTGAGGATGGACGTTTTCTGAAGGTTAAGGAGAGGTTCAACAGAAAGGAATACTTAGAACATAAAGAAGAAATCTCCTTGATTGAGTTAGAAGAATTAGAAGAAGGTGAGAGACCTTGGTATGACGAGATTGCGAGGTATTGCCAAGATCAGTCATATCCACCTGGATCAACCACCAAAGAAAAGAAGGCAATCAGAAGAGTATCCCAGAGGTATACAATCCTAGGAGGAGTGCTCTATAAGAGAAGCCTAAGTGGAATCTTACTCAGATGTCTTGATGAAAAAGAAGCTGAGTTGGTGTTGAAAGAAGCACATTCTGGAGTTTGTGGTGGTCATGTGAATGCCCAAGCCCTTGCTAAGAAAATCATCTGACAAGAGTATTATTGGCCAACTCTAGAAGAAGACTGCTCCATCTTTGTCCGGCATTGTCACTCATGTCAACTCCATGCCGACAAGATTCACTCTCCCGCATCTTCCCTACATCCAATTCATGCCCCATGGCCTTTCGCCATGTGGGCTTTTGATATCATTGGCCCCTTGAGTGACCTCAACTCCGAAATGCGCTCAAAATCATTCATTCTGACGGCAACGGAGTACTTCACAAAGTGGGCTGAAGCGGAAGCATTCGTAGAGATTAAAGCATCAACAGTCTGCTCCTTCATCAAGCGCAACATCCTGGCAAGGTTCGGGATCCCCAGCGACATCGTCACCGATAATGGACCACAATTTCTCTCTCAAGATCTGCGTGATCTTTGCAACAGGTATTACATTTCATTGCTTCATTCATCACCATACTATCCTCAAGGCAATGGTCAAGCGGAAGCCACTAATAAGACTTTAATCAAAATCATCAAAAAATCTTGTAAGTCTAGCAAATTTGCCGACTGGCCTGATAAGCTTGTAGATGCTCTATGGGCTTATCGTACTTGTGTAAGGACTCCCACTGGACAAACCCCGTATGCTTTGGCATATGGGATGGAAGCAGTGGTCCCTTACGAAGTATTACTTCCATCTATCCGAGTTCAACTCGACAAGGATATTCCTGTTGATGAGAGACAAGAATCTCTCCTTGCACATCTTGAACTCTTGGATGAAAGAAGGCTAGCCGCCGCCGAGCATGCCCGGACTTATCAGAATAGACTCAAAATGTTTTATCAAAAGAGGGTGGTCGAGAGAAAGTTCGAAATCGGTGAGATGGTAGTCAAACACATATTCGTTAAGCCAGGGGGTCCCCGCTCCAAGTTGCAACCTAACTGGGAAGGGCCTTTTGTAATCACTGAAAAGTATCCAGGTAATGCATATGAATTGACTAATGCATATGGAGATAAATTGAATCATCCTTGGAATGGAGTTTACCTCAAAAAGTACTTTCCATAAAAAATGGAGAAACCACTGGTATAATCTCAAGTCATCGATCCTAGGTTGTTCATGAGAAGTCAAGGGTAGGTACCATCCTACACATACAACACTTCCCGATCCTAGAATCCAGACAACCTGACACTTGCGAAAGGCAAGGCAGAAATCTAGAAATGGAAGGAGTACCCTTACCCTATTCTCTTCTACTCGGTCCAAGATAGGGAGAGAAGATTAGAGAGGGGTAGTATCGAAAACACTCGCCACCCTAGTAGGAGGCCGTCTCAGAGGGTACAAAAGGGTGCCAAAAGATGGGCAATGAACCCCTCAGGTTAGAAAAAAAATGATCAATCTGTCTGAATGAGTACCCAGAATGATAGTCAAGGCAAATGACATTAAAAGATGGGCAATGTCCCCATGGGTCAAAAACCTGTCCAAATATGTGCCATACAGAAAAGAGCAAAAAAGAAAGAAAAACCCAAAGAGGCCGAACCCCAATGGGTAATTTGAGTGAGAGTAGAGAAATCCCTCTCAACATCTTCAAACCCTATCAAGGACTTCCTCTATACTCTTCCTCCTTAAATCCCTAAGGAAGGGTAAGCCGACCAAATCCAGGTGGAACCCAAGCCGATCAATGGAAGAAGGTTAGAAGGATTCTAGGTAGGGAACTTTATTTTTGCACGTGGCATCTACCACTTGAGTCTTGACAAACTCCAAAGATCGATGAACTGTCTCAAATACCAGCATTTTCTCCACAAAAAAAGATGCATATTTCAAAACCCCAAAAAAATGCATATTTCAAAAACCAAAAAAGTGCATATTTCAAAAACCCAAAAAAATGCATATTTCAAAAACCCAAAAAAATTGAATATTTCAAGAACCCAAAAAAATTGAATATTTCAAAAATTCAAAAAAAAAACACATATTTCAAAAATCCAAAAAAAATTGATTACTTTTGAAAATCCAAATGATTGTTTTCAAGAAAATCCCAAAAATTTTTTGCTTAGTCATTATCATTGCCTTAGTTGCATCCATGCTTATTTGATTGTCATGCATATTTCCATTTCTGCATTGCATATCCTTTTACTTTAATTACCTTGTTAAGAAGGCTCTTCCCTTTGACCTAAGTCAAAGTTGACCATAATAGGCAAAGGGATGAGTCCTGATGAAGATCTAGTCTCCTTCTGTCAAGTGTTTCAGGCATTTCAATACAGGAGAGGAGAGGATTCACACCATGACAGGTAAGTTCTCTCAACCCCCCATTTCATTTTAAGTCATTTGTTTTATTCCACCTTGTTAAGAAGGCTCCTCCATTTGACTCAAAATCAAGGCAAATGATATACAGGCAAAGGGATGAGTAATGATTTAATCATTTTCATTAAGTATTTTCAGGAGCTGAAGAAGCAAAAGGAGAAGGGCGATCAGGTAGAATTTTTTCTGAAAAAAAAAATGGCCTCAGGGCGCATGTGCCCTCATATGGGGGCACATGGCCAGGTGCCCCACCCCAGGGCGCATGGCCAGGTGCCCCCGATCGGGGGCACATGGAAAATAAATTTGAAAAATTCAGAAAAATCTCAAAAATTCAGAAATTGTCTATAATGTTAAAAGTGACATTTTTGCTAAAGGAACCATCATCAAAAAAATTTTTTTGACCTCCAAATGATGGTTCTAATAGTAAAATCTTCAGTTGATCATTTCATGAACAATCTGCTTCATATGACAATTCTTTCTGTTGGGTACTAACCAGAAATGTGCAGGCAACCTTTTTAGTCCTAACAGTTGAATTGGTGAGATCAGTGTTCCCCAAGGAACGTCATGCCAACCTTGCGGCGAAAAAGAGAGGAAGCGCCACCCAACTGAACGTTATCATGGTGCTATATTACAAAGATTGGATCAGAGATGCTGATGAATCATGCGGTCGATGCAGCTTACCTGAAGATTTCATCCTCAGTTTCTCATCAATCTCACATCACATCACCACCATCACTTCATTTTTGCACTTCACATCACTCCTACTATCTATCACCTAGTTATGTTAGGTCCATTTTATATATATTATATGCATTAATGTTGAAGACCTTGAGAGTGAAGATGACTGGGCCCGAGATCCCCTTCAACAAAATCCACGACGGCTTAGTCATTTCTTCACACTCACGGATAAGCCAAAATTGAACATTAGAGGGACGATGGTTCCTAATCGGGTTCTTGACCTCCAATAGACAATCTATATCTTCAACTATTTTCTACATGATTTTCTATGTGTTCACATCCATCTCCTTTTCTTCCTTCATCATTACCAATTTTATTTCATAATGTTTTCTCTTTCTTTTATTTCATCATGTTTTATTCTTTATTTTATCCCTTCATGTTTTATTCCTTTCTTTTTATTCCATCATGTTTTATTCTTTCATTTCTTTTATCCAACCGTGTCTTTTATTTTATCCCACCGTGTCCTGGCAATTGTCATGCCATTGTTTTTTCTTTCCCATCATTTTATGTTAGTCCCACCATTTTCTTTCAATCCCACTATGGCTTAAATATGTCTTGTCGTTTTCCGAATACTTGATTTTCTACTAGAGCATGATTCATGGTTTTCACGATACCCGAGCAATTTTGCTATGCTTAAACGAACCCTTTTAGAATTTGAGATTATTCCACTCAGAATTAAACTGAGTATTTTGGTGAAACATGAATGAACTTGAGATTCCAAATATGATGGATTGGTATTCTTTTCATTTTAAGATCAACTTCTCTTTTAAAAACTTTAGCCCATCACAGTACAAGAACACCGCAAAGTTTGGGTTGCTGGCTGATGATGAACCTACGAATTCGAGGACTCCTCACCACGCTGAGGGTTGGCTACATCCTTTTATCCTTTATCATTTACTTTTTCATCTCTCGTGCCAAGGGCATGTCTTTTACCAGTCAATTATATGAGGTTTTGATAGAACATGAAGGTGATCTAGAATACTCAGCAAGATTCATATTGCTGGATCAGGTAGATAAGCGTGTCTATATCTAAACCTTGATGCCACCTTTTTAGTCCATCACCATTCCATTCCGCTACATTCATCTACACTCACTTGCATTCCATTACAGTTCACAATGAATCACTTCGCTTCATTACATGCCACTCCCTTACAAATCCGACATCAAGGCGAGGCAAGCTGTAGACACGCCAAATTCGCCTAATTCATAGCATAAAACTCATGTTTTATAGGGTAACATGTATGATTGACCTTATAATGATGCCGGGTCTTTTAAAGTTGATTTGGAGCTTCGCCGAACGAAATCGGATGTTTTTCGATGTTTTCCACAAAAAGCCATAATTTCCAAGCGAAAGCCAGACGTAAGTCGTGTAAACATGGAAATTGTCTGAATGACCAATGCCTAATAATCATTCATTGAAGGTTATGGTCATATTCACACCCCGGACAAGTTTTGTTGCATTCCGTGCCTTTCCGGTTTGCCGTCGGAGTCATTTTGACCTGTATCGGATCTTTTGTTCACTGCCCTAACTTCCAGACAAAATTCTGAAGTTTTGTAGGATGTTATGTCTGATATAATTCTATAGAAATCTTCTTCAGCCATTTATCTTTCCAACGCAACAAACGGCGTCGAATTCCGAGTTCGGGAGTGTTCGCAATGGCTTCCGGAAGAAGGACGCGCGAAACCAGTCCCATGTGCCCGGGTTCCTGATCACATGTGCCCGGTACCCAGGGCACGTGCCCATGCGCCCTACCTGTGAGGCACGTGACCTTGTGCCCTCACTTGAGGGCACATGCGCCCCACCTTTGAGGCACGAGGGACACAGTTTTTCACCGGGACTCTACCACTAACCGACGATTGGATAAGAACAAATTTTTCGGGATTTGTGCCCATGCGCCCTCACTAGGGGGCACATGCGCCCCTCAGTGGGGCGCATGCGCCCTGCACCAGGGTGCATGCGCCCAGGGGTGGGGCGCAAGGCTCCTATTTTTTAGTCCAGATAACGCCGTTCGTTCTCCTATAAATTAACTCCGATTCCGGTCGTTCCAAAGGGATGAGCACGATCCCCCAGGCATCTCAAGAGGTCCAACCACCCTCCTACATCGATTTTGTGATTTTTAGAGAGAGAATTTCGAGTTTTTAGAGAGAGAAAAGTCGGTTCAAGAGAGAGGAAGGCTGTTCTGCAAGTGATCTGCCAAGTCTATCTTCTTCGGCTTCTACAGCAGTGTGTGGACGTCTTCTGCAAGATCTCTCTTCATCAAGGTTCTTCCTCTCCAAGTCTTATTGAGTTTTCAATTGACGGAACTTGATTCCGAGGTCGGGGCTGGTCGTGACGAGAGCAGAAGCAAAGTCGCGCCTGGCAGATCCTGGACTGCTGCTAGGCTTTTTCGACAACACTGATTTGGCTATATCTTTCTCTATTCAACTCAGAATATTTCAGTTATTTTTCATATCTCTTGGTTTAGTTATTATCCATCATCCTATATTTTTTTTACATTTTTTTGCATTACTTTTTTTCTCTCTTTATCCGAAAATAAAAAAAATGGGGTTAGAGATAACCCGAATCCGGTCAGTTTCTAGTCAATTGTGTGTTTTATGTTATTCTATTTACATATACTCCACTTTGTCTAGTTCTAATTGTCTATTTCACTTGTTTATTTGTCTAGTTGCACAGAATATCAAGCACCCACACGTTGAGGACTCTTCTTCATCGGCCGGTCGAAGAAGGAGAAGCTTTAACTCACATTCTTCACGCTAAGGTACACACGGTCATTTTAATTCTATAAATCGGAACCCATGGTTCATGGCGACCACATGTCTTAATTTGTTTCTTCTCACCCTCCTCCCACATGACCCGAACCGTCTCTTTGGTGATCGAGCGACGCCAAGGGATGAAAGTTCGGGGATCAATGTGAGTGTGGGACCGAGGTGAGAGTTGCTTTCCGAGCTTTATTCCTTTCTTTTCTCATCCACTCTTGAGGTGACGATCTGGGTTCACGGACTTCCCTGAAAAGGAGAGGACCCCGTCGAATTTTCAGAGTCGACAGCTTTGAGCTTTAACTCACATTCTTCACGCTAAGGTACACATGGTCATTTTAATTCTATAAATCGGAACCCACGGTTCCTGGCGACCACATTTCTTTCTTCTTACCCTCCTCCCACATGACTCGAACTATCTCTTTGGTGATCGAGCAACGCCAAGGGATGAAAGTTTGGGGATCAATGTGAGTGTGGGACTGAGGTGAGAGTTGCTTTCCGATGTTTTATTCCTTTCTTTTCTCATCCCCTCTTGAGGTGACGATCTGGGTTCACGAACTTCCCTGAAAAGGAGAGGACTCCGTCGAATTTTCAGAGTCGACAGCCATTACAACACTTTCTTGCTATTCATCCCACTATGGCAGTCACCTTATCTCACCATGGGCACCCATTTTGATCATTTTACAGTCAATTGATTGAGAAACAATTACCTTTTTGAATTTGAGATCATTCCATTCTGAATCAAATCATGTCTCATAAAACTTAAATGAATCTGAGAGTCTGAATATGTTCAATTGGTATACTTTTATTTTACAAAATGAATTTCTTTTTAAACTTTAGCCCATCATAATACAGGAACACTGTAAAAATCGAGTTGTTGGATGATGATGAACCTATGAACCCATGATTCGGGAACTCCCCACCACGTTGGGGGTTGGCTATTCTTCTCTCGTGCCTATGGCACATCCCTTACCAATCATACATAGGAAGACTTGATGAAACATGATAGTAACCTAAAGAACTTGAGAAGATTTACTTTACCAAATCTGGTCGTTGAGCATGCCTGTAACTACACCTTGATGCCACCTTTTCGGTACATCACTATTCCACTCCACTACATTCCACTACAATTCATTTCACTTCGCTACATTTCTTTACATTCCATTCTGTAACATTACATACCAATCCCTTGCAAAGCCGACATCAAGGCGAGGTAAGCTGTAGACACACAAGATTGGCCTAATTCAGGGCCCCAGACTCTTATTTCATTGGCAATACTCTATATCTAACCATTATCTGATCAAAATCATCTTGTGAGGATGAGCTAAAGATGTTAGTAGAGAGCCACGTGAATTGAGAATGGGCCAAAGATATCCAAAGCAATGCCATAACCGTCAAGCGAGAGCCATGCGTTAATTGTGGAAACACAAAGCCTACTCAATGACCGACCCTTAACGATCCACAATTGAAGGTCACAGAAGTCATGCATGAATTCTGCAACATATTAGTTTCCGGTGAGTCTTTTTGGCAGTCGCACATCTATGTCAACTGCTATCGTAGCTGTCGACTCCGAAACGGGTTCCGGATCGGCGCCTCAAGAGAAGGTGATAGATGTAATTGGGAAAAAGAGAAGTGAATTGAAAACACTCGGAAAATGGTAAAATGTCCTCACCTCGGTCCCACACTCACATTGATCCCCGAACTTTCATCTTACGATATCGCTCGAGCACCGGAGATGGTTCGGGTCATGTGGGAGGAGATGAAATTAAAACATGAAAGATGTGGTCGCCAGGAGCTGCAGGCTCCGCTTTATAGAATAAAAACAAGAGATGAGTTGATTTGACCGTGTACCTTAGCTCGGGAGATCGGGATATGGGTTCAACCTTCTTCTTCCTCGGCCGGCCAATGAAGAAGAGTCTCCAATCCAATGCTAGCTTGATAGACCTATGCAACTAGAACAATAAACCAAGTGAAAGAAAACGATTAGAACTATGGGAAGTGTAGTAACTGTAGTAAGAAGATGAGAAAGAAGCAATTGGAATTGAACTCACCGGATTGGGTCGAGTCCTAACTCTTTTTTTGTATTTTTGATTATGTAAAAATGATTCAAATGAACTAAAATATGCTTTAAAGTAGTAAATAAACTGAGTTAAATGAGTTGAGAAAGCTTATGGAATGGATTGGCTTGAGTTGAAGCCGAGTTGGTTGAAGAAGGCCGGTTCGGGTAGCTTTGCACCCTTCTGATGCAACTTTTGTGAAGAGGATGCTACGGACAACCCTGATGTCAGAATTGAGTGACGTTTGTTGGAGTAGACAGAGAACTCAGAGAGGAAGAGTTACTATGTTTATTATTTCTCCGAAATATTCCTGTAGAAGTCTGTAAAAATTATGAAAGTGGGCGGATGTGGAAAACAGAACCTGGATCCGCGCCCTTGGTGCAGCAATTGCAACGAACGAACGGAAAATCGGAATCGAGTGCCGTCAGTTGGAGATGAAAGAGAACGAAGAGAGGAACAACTTCTATGTTGAAGACTTTAGCAGAACGAGTCCCATATTTTCTGGATAAGTCAATAGAGATGGTTGATACAGAACGCTCGGATCGAGCCTTCTCCTTCACTTTGGGATCGATTTCTCAATGTCGGATCGCCTTTGGACGTCGGGACAGCTTTGGAGAAGAGCTTGGAAGACCTCTGGACGAACTAGGAACGGGGAATTCACCTTGGGTCATTGAGAATGGCCCTCAATTTATAGGGGAAGGAAGCCGGTGCAAAAAATGGAAACTAGACCGACCGCGCCCCCGCTTTTCAAAGGGGACGAGGGCGCGCAGGGTGCGCCCTCAAACCAAGGGTGTGCCCTCACTTCGGGGGCGCGGTCTGTGCGCCCCCCCTGTTTCAAGGGGAGCGGGGGCATGTTACGCATCTCACTGATAAAAATTGACGGAAACTTCCGGAAATTGCTAAAAATCGACTTGACATATGTAACGCGCCCCTGAATCAGGGGCGCGGTACAAATAATCTAAAATCAGCGCCGGAAACCTTCCAAAAATCAAGTTTAGAAGGTGCTAATCGGGGTAATTTGCGATTTAAAGAAACTGACCGCGCCCCGCTTTTCAAAGGAACTGGGGGCGCGCAGGATGTTCCCCCGGTTTGAGGGCACGCAGAGCGCGCCCTCCCCTTTCAAGCGGAGTGGGGGCGCAGTACACTCTCTCTCCTGCGCGCATGTTCCATGAGCCGTATCTTGCAAACGGGATGTCCGATTCGGCTCCCGTTTGTCGCGTTGGAAAGAGGGCCTTCAACCGCACCTCCTCAAGTCCGTAAACCAGCCGGCATGACTCCCGAGATGTTCGCACGGAGTTTTCTACCGGTTTACCCTCTCGCGGAAAGTGGAAACCCGTGGCGAAGATCCGAAAGAGCACGGTTCTGGTCGAGAAATCTCGGGTCAACTCGGAATGACTTAAAATGATGACCGAACAAGTCCGGTACGATTGGAAAACCTGAAGTCATAGAAAAATCTGAGATTAACCTGGTAAACGTGAACCAAAACTCGGAAAAGCCGGGAAACCCTAAAATTGACCAAACCGGCCGTATGGCCATGGTTGATGAAAATATTCGGCTAGAATCGACCTGGATGACCCGAAAAGATCTGGTGATGACCGGAAAGGCCTAACACGTAGTCCGGGATAGCCGTGTCAGTATAGATCGAAAAAGCCGTAACGAAAGCCGTCATTGACCGACGCCTACCGAAATGACTTCTCGGAAACCCTGAATGTTACGGAACACATGCGGGACTCCCGAGACCTTCAATTATGGACCATTCAAGGTCGGTCATCGAGCAGGCTTCATGTTTTTACGGTTCACGCGCGGCTCTCGCTTGAAGGTTTCAGCATAATTCCGGAAATCATTGGTCCATTCTCAACTTACAAGGGGCTCTACCATTGTCCTTAGCTCATCTCCACAAGGTAATTCGGATCAGATAACGGTCAAATAAAAGATATCGCCCATGGAATAAGAGTTTGGGGCTCCGAATCAGGCAATTTGGCATGTCTACAGTAGCTTTCTGGTCTGTACTATCACAGCTATCTTGGATCATGTGCTATGTCTTTTCAATCATCGCCAAGCTTTTTCGGGTCTTTTGGTTCAACCCTATCCATTTATCATCTATTCTCAGCCTTTTCAAGGTTCATCTCATGTTTATCAAATTATTCTTTGTTTTTTTCAATGATTCCAAGTTTTTTTGGATCACACCGGACTTGTTCAATAATTGTTTTAAGTTCTCCAGAGTGGACCCTCGGCCCTTTGATCGAAACCGTGTCTTTTCAGATCATTGCTCTGCCTTTTTTATCGAAATTGTGTTACAGCTGGTTTGTCAATTTGGGGAGCTACGCTTACGAGTCATCTTTCAAATGCAACAAATGGTAGTCAAAATGGACAGCTCGTTTACAAGTTACAACTTGCGAACAGAGCACACATAGAATAAAGAGTGGGGCGTGCCCGTGATTTGGGGGCACGGTCTACATGCCCTCACTTTGAGGGTGCAGTTAGTGCACCCTCAGCCCGAGGGCACAGTCAGCGTGCCCCCAGACTGAGGGTGCGGTCAGTTCTGGTAATTGAAAATTTACCATGATTTCGATTTTCCAAACTAGTTTTAGAAAGGTTTCCTCTTTTAAAAATGATTATTTTGATTGCGCCCCTGAGTCAGGGGCGCATTCATTTTGTCAATCCAATTTTTAGCATGTTTCTAGAATTTTTTAGACTTTTTTAGCAATGACACACTTAACACGCCCTCAAGGTGAGGGCGTGCCCACCGCACCCTCAGTCTGATGATGTGGACTGCACGTCCCCAAGTTGAGGGTGCAGCCACCGCACCCCCAACTCAGGGGCGCGTTTGGTTTCTGTAGACACGCCAAATTCACCTAATTCAGAGCATAAAACTCATGTTTTATAGGGTAACATGTATGATTGACCTTATAATAATGCCGGGTCTTTTAAAGTTGATTTGAAGCTTCACCAAAAGAAATCGGATGTTTTCCGATATTTTCTGCAAAAAGCCATAATTTCTGAACGAAAGCCACACGTAAATCGTGTAAACATGGAAGTTGGCTGAATTACCAATGCCTAATGATTATGCATTGAAGGTTATGGTCATATTCACACCCCGGACAAGTTTTGTTGCATACCGTGCCTTTCCGGTTTGCCGTCGGAGTCATTTTGACCTGTATCGGATCTTCTGTTCACTACCCTAACTTAGAGATAAAATTATGAAGTTTTGGAGGGTGTTATGTCTGATCCGATTCTACAGAAAGCTTCTTCAGCCTGTTATCTTTCCAACGCAACAAACAGCGTCGAATTCCGGGTTCGGGAGTGTTCACAATGGCTTCCGGAAGATGGACGCGCAAAAATAGTCCCATGCGCCTGGGTTCCTGGTCACATGCGCCCGGGACCCAGGGCACGTGCCCATGTGCCCTACCAGTGAGGCACGTGACTTTGTGCCCTCACTTGAGGGCACATGCGCCCTACCCTGGAGGCACGAGGGAACCAATTTTTCACCGGGACTCTACCACTGAACCGATCGACCGGATAAGGTCGAAATTTTTGGGAATAGTGCCATGCGCCCCCACTGGGAGGCACATGCGCCCCTCAGTGGGGCGCATGCGCCTAGGGGTAGGGCGCAAGGTACCCTATTTTTTATTCTGGATCGCGCCGTTCGTTCTCCTATAAATTGACTCTGATTCCGGTCATTCCAGGGGCATGAGCACGACCCCCCAGGAATCTCAAGATGTCCAAACACCCTCCTACATTGATTTTGTGATTTTTAGAGAGAGATTTTCAAGTTTTTAGAGAGAGAAAAGTCGGTTCAAGAGAGAGGAAGGCTGTTCCGCAGGTGATCAGCTGGGTCTTTCTTCTTCAGCATCTACAGTAGTGTGTGGACGTTTGCTATCCAAACTCTATTCATAAAAGTTCTTCATATCCAAGTCTTCTTGAGTTTTCAATCGACGGCACTTGATTATGAGGTTGGGGCTGGTCGTGACGAGCGCAGAAGCAAAGTCGCGCCTTGCAGATCCTGGACTGCTGCTCGACTTTTTCGACAACCCAGATTTGGCCATATCTTTCTCTATTCAACTCAGAATCTTTCTATTATTTTTTCTATCTATTTGTTTAGTGATTATCCATCCTCCTATCATTTTTTTTTATAATTTTTTTGCATTAATTTTACCATGTTAATCCTAAAAATAAAAAAGGGGTTAGAGATAACCCGAATCCGGTCAGTTTCTTGTCAGTTGTGTGTTTTATGTTGTCCTCTTTACATATACTCCACTTTGTTTAGTTCTAATAGTATCTTTCACCTGTTTGTTTATCTAGTTGCACAGAATATCAAGCACCCACATGTTGAGGACTATTTTTCATCGGCTGGCCAAGGAAGGAGAAGCTTTAACCCATACTCTTCACGCTAAGTTGCACAGAATATCTAGCACCCACACGTTGAGGACTCTTTTTCATCGGCCGGCCGAAGAATAAGAAGCTTTAACCCACATTCTTCACGCTAAGGTACACACGAACAATTTTAATTCTATAAATCAAAACCCGCGGTTCCTGGCGACCACATTTCTTTCTTCTCATAATCCTCCCACATGAGCCGAACCATCTCTTTGGTGATCGAGCGACGCGAAGGGATGAAAGTTCGGGGATCAATGTGAGTGTGGGACCGAGGTGAGAGTTGCTTTCCGAGCTTTATTCCTTTCTTTTATCATCCCCTCTTGAAGTGACAATCTGGATTCACGGACTTCCCTGAAAAGGAGAGGACCCCGTCAAATTTTTAGAGTCGACAGCTTTGTGGCGACCACGGTGGGACAAGCAATGTCTTCAACCGGCCGGTGTTTTATTCACCTTTAATTGGCCCCACGTGGCCCTCTTTTGACCATTCAAACCGGTTCCCACGTGAACCACCCTTTTTAACCTAAACCGGTTCCCACGTGAACCACCTTTACTTTTTACCCTGGTTCCCACGTGAACCAGCTTATTCTTACATCGGTCCCCACGTGGACCACCCTTTTGCTTGGCTATCAGATCTGAACCCTCTTCTTTCCATCACCTTTTCACTATCTCCATTTGGCTCACATAAGAAACATGATCTGGATTCTAGTTTCTAGTTGCTTGTCTAGTTTCTAATTGCTTGTCTTGTGTCATTGCTTGTTTATTTAAGTTTATGTTTTGCTTATTACTTGCTTTATTACTTGATTGCATTCTCTGCTCCTTCTCTCTACCTCCTTCTTTTACACTTTTTTGAGGCGGGAGCTCACTCTCCCATTTACCCCTCCCATCCAAAACACCCTCTTGGTGGATTCTGACCTCTCTTCTGGGATATTTCTTCCTAGTTGACTTGGTTGGCTTTCATCAAGGCCTCCGTAATTCCTCATACATGGAGTATTCTTCTTCACGATCGGGTTGGTTGTACCACTCCCCAAAACCCGAAGCATCCTATGTTACCTACACGTGGTGAGATTGTGTGAAACCTAGGTCATTGGAGATTGGAGTTAGGATCCTAACCCATTTGTTGAGAGAACAATTCTTAACAAATCCATAAACCTAAGGTTTAATCAAAATCATTGCGTAATCTTGCTTTCAAGTCTTTGCATCACTTGCTTGTCAAATAAAAATTCAAACCTCTAACTTTTTGCAAAATACTAAAAAAAAAAGTTCTTTGTTTGCTCTGTCAACTTGTTTGTTTTTCTTTCTCCTTGAAGTTCAATGCAACTAAGGTCTGGAAGACACGTTGGAATGGTGGAACAAGCTGAACATCGAGAACATGAGATGGGTCATCAACCAAATCCGTCAGATGGTCGTGTTAATCCATTATTTGAGTCAGAAGCGCAAGAGGTCCCTTAACCATCTGTTCCTCGTGATGTCGAACAACTCTTTAGGGAGTTGTCTCTCTATACCGACCTAGAAACCTATGCCCGTATACAATCCATGGTGAAGGGCAAAATGGCCTCAGATCAGGCTGAAGTTAACCAAGTTGCCTCATCTCCTTGTCCTATGGTTCGACCACCACTCATTCAACCACCTATTGTTCAACAATCTGTGATTCAACCATCATTGGCACTAGCACAACCATCTGTAGTTCAACCATCTATAGTTCAACCATCTGTGGTCCAACCCTCATTTGTTTAACCATCTTATTTCAACCATGTTGCTCCCCTGACCCATCAGTCATGGGACAATCTTCAGTAAATTTGCCAAGTCATGCCCCTCAATTCCAAAATCATGTCTCTAACCACATACCCCCACCAGTAAACCAAGAACCTGCTCTCACCCAGGCAATCATGGATCAGCTCACCCAGATGAATGAACGTTATGAAGAGCTGAGATGTCTCCTGGACTCCAAGTCAGTTCCTGAGATTTCCATTCCATCTCTGCCATTCCTACACCTGCCACCTTCTGAGCTACCAGTATATCACCGCTACAATGGTACCGGAAACCCTTTTCTCCACCTTAAAGATTTTCTCTATGAATCCTCATTCTGGAAAAGTGATCGTAGGGTTCTTGCCTTTTTGTTCCGTCGATCATTAGAAGGGTCTGCATTGGAATGGTTCTACTCACTCGACTCCTTTGAGGCAGGAGACTTCGATATTGTTAAAACCAAATTCTTGCAAAGATACAGAGACCGGGTGGCACCAGCATGCTTCATTACGGATTTGATTGCTGTGAAGATGAAGCCCGAAGAGAACTTCATAAAGTTTGCTGATCGCTGGAGGGGAATGGCAGAGAAACTGACAGATGTGATTACTGAAGGGGAACAAGTGAAGACGCTTATTGGCAACACTACACCTGCCTTGAGGAATGTCTTGATCATGCACCGTCCTACCACAATGAATGAACTCTATGACAGTGCCCGATACTTGCAAGCCCACTTCAAGGATGCCACCTTGATAAACCCTTTTGATCCTAAACCTAGAAACCTAAGGAAAACCCCCTCTGCACCAGTTGGTCCTACAACCGAGGGAGTGGTTAACAACGAAGCAATAGACACTGTGGGGAACCAGGGAGGGAACCGTCAAAACTAGTACAGAAACCCACCACAAAACCTTTCCTATTATCCCCCTCATCAATAGGTTAGGACACCACAACCACGACAACCACAACAACCCCCGCAACCAGTAGCACAACCCAAGCAACCTCGTCAACCTGCCTACAATAAGGCACCGCCACCACCCAATCAAGCACCACGAAGGGGAGGTCCTAGGAGAGAGAACTACTAGCAACTCCCTTCCTCCTTGACCGACATCTTCAATGTACTCATGGCAGAAAAACAGTTGGAATTGCCCAAGGAAAGAGAGGTTTGGCACCAGCACATCCAAACCCAGGAATTGGTCTAGTACACTCCATTGTCCAGGGAGATGCCAGTCGTGCTCAAGGTTGGCAACTAGAAAACCAAAATGCAACCATGCCTGTCAACCCAGCTAGGTTTCCTGCTAGGAACCCTCCTAGACAAATAATTCGTGCACCTTCTACTCCACAACTACCACAAAGCTCAATAACCCAACCACTGGCCGCCATTTCTTCTCGACGACCCATCATTAGGCCAGCCCCCTCCTTAACTACACCTTCTTCAACCATTGCTACACACCGGCCCTTGCTCATCCGACCACCACAATCACCACCAAACCTGAATCCCTAGCCTACGAGCTCTACCACTCCAAAACCGCAACCTATCATACCACCAACACCACAGCCAATCCCACAACCTACACCTTCACCTTCATTAAACTCATCAACCACTTCTGCACCCCGGTCTCTTCTTATTAGGCCACCAGTATCACCATCACTACCACCTCCAAATCCTACCCCTCTACCAACTAACCCCATCATCCCAGAACCATCGATCCCATTACCTATCATACCTTCATCTACACCACCTTTTCCACCACAATCCACCCCAGTTAACCCGTCACCTCTACCCGACTGCCAAATAGCCCCGGTGCTTCGGAGTGGAAGGATGTTCCAGCGGCTCTTTCCCCAAGCCAGTACTCAACCGCAGGATCCAGTGGAGGAGGAACAAGTAGAAGAACCATTGCCAGGCACAACCTATGATTTGTTGAAGCATTAGGATAAAACACCGGCCCGTATTTCCATACTTGAGTTGATCAAAAGATCAAAGGTGCACCAGGAGATTCTACAAAGAAGCATTTCTACAAAGGGTCATGGTGAGTGAAGATCTCCCACTCGAAAAGATAACTACGGTGTTAGCCCCTAGAAGTGAGCACCCAACACTCACTTTCTCTCGGGAGGAATTAGCGGATCCAGAATTTAGGAGATATGCTTTGCATGTGGCTGTGGTTATTTGTAATATTGAAGTGAAATTATGTTTGGTTGACACTGGAGCTTCTATCAATGTTATGCCGCCAGAAACTTTGCGGTTGTGCGGTATTTCTGAGCAAGAAATCAAGCCATCTTGTGCCATGGTGACGGCCTATGACAATTCCAAGAAGTCTGCACGTGGGGTGGTCACTCTAGAAGTCAAACTTGGACCATGTACGGTCACAACAGATTTTCATATTCTAGAATTGGATCCAACTTTTCGGGCTATACTTGGGAGGCCATACTTGGAGGCAATAGGAGCTGTGGTTTCAACAAACCACCAGTGCATAAAATTTCCCTTTAAAGGACATGTGGTCAAGGTGACTAGCATGCCTATAAAGGACGAGCTGAACGATGCTTCTTTACCCCTGGGTCTGTCAATACAACCCAGATTTCAGTGGGAGAATTGCCAGAAGTCAGATGCATGACCGCCTCTCTACCAGACACACTGGGATGGCGGATGATGATAAAATTGGTCTATCAGCCTGGAAGAGGTTTAGGCAAGGATCTTCAAGGGATCACTCAGCCAATTGAAACTGTGAAAAGGCCACGCAGGCAGGGGTTGGGATATGAAGAGGGTTCCATCCCAAGAAGGATCTTCCAGCCAGGATATGCCATGGGACTCCATACATTCTTTATCAAAGGGGAGACCATGATGATGGCTGAAGATGGCAAAAGTTACATGATAGCTGTCAAGAGAAGAAAGGCTCCGGATGAAGAAGAAGAAGACTTGGAAGACCTGTGCTTATCTTTAACTCGTTTGTTCTCAAGTAGGAAAGAGTATCAAGAACCACCCAAGGGCAGACCAATATTGGATCATCTGGTTGAGCATACCACCCAAGTCAAAACCATTCCACGAGGCCCAAATACAACAATCCCAATGTTGAACCTCGTACCTTTGTTTCTAGATCACTTGGATGGGCTTCAGGGCCTACTTACCCACTTTGGGCCCATGTGCCCTCTTCAACCTTCCACTCTTACTGGGCATGCTTGCCCATTTGCTTCCCTCATCAACTTCGGAATCGAGGGCTTTTCTCAACATGGGCTCACATGCCCATTTATTTCTATGATCGGGTCCACGTACCCGTTTACTTTTTCATCGAGTTTTGGACCCATGTGTCCACTTTACGTACCATTGGGCCCACGAGCCCCTTTTTCCCCGTTATTCTTAAGTTTTTCTCTCTATTAATCCAGTCATCTTCTAGCAAGCCTCGAGTCACTCAGGTTTATCTTTTTACTTGAGAATCCAAAAAAAAAACCGTCTTCTCTGAAACTCTCATTTCCATCGAGGAGACGTCTCTATTCATCCCAGAGGGCGCTCCTAATCAGAGATCCCTCTTTTCTGAATCATTGATCTATTTACTCGATCCCCCCTCCACTGTAAATACCACCTTTCCAGCTTTGTCTTCAGTAGGTCAAGTTAGGTTAGGAAATAGGAAAGTCAGAGGTAAGCGAGTTCCAAATAGGTATCTGCAATAATTGGCACAGAAATGCGTAGAGTGTGCAAGGCTGCCAAACTTTTTAGATAATACCATCCAGCTAGATGAAATCCGATATGAGGATGAGCATAACATAGATCATACTTTGGGAGTATTTGAGGTGGTATCAGAGAAGGATCCCAAATCCGAGGATGAAATAGAGGACTTGGCTGATGCATATGCATACGGACTTAGAAGATTTGAAGAACCATCAGCCACGGGGAATGAACCGAGCAAGGAACTGAATTTAGGAACCCTAGAAGATCCGAAGACTATCCTCATGAGTGCAAACCTCACTCCCTCAGAAGGACAATGTTTGATCAAAGTTTTGGAAGAATATAAGGACACGTTTGCATGGACATTATGAAGATATGCCGGGATTAGATAATTCACTGGTTGAACATATATTAACCTTGAAACACGGAACTACCCCGGATAAACAAAAGCTCAGGAGGTTCCACCTTGATATTGCACTCAAAATGAAAGAAGAGGTGGACAAACTACACCAAGCAAAATTTATTAAAGTTGTCATATATCCGCAATGGGTGGCTAACATAGTCCCTGTTATGAAGAAGGATGGACGAATTCGGATTTGTATAGATTTCAGGGACTTGAACCGAGCGTGTCCTAAGGATGATTTCCCTTTACCTCATATCGATGTTTTAGTTAATAACACAGCTGGATTTGAAATGCTTTCATTCATGGATGGCTATTCTGGATACAATCAGATCTGGTTAGCTGAGGAGGACCAAGAGAAGACCTCGTTCACTACACTTTGGGGAACATATTGCTATGTTGTAATGCCCTTTGGGTTAAAGAATTCTGGTGCTACATATCAGAGGGCTATGATGGCTATCTTTCACGACATGATGCACACCCTTGTAGAGGTGTATGTGGATGATTTGGTTATCAAGTCCAAGAGTCGGGAAGATCATTCTGAAGTACTAAGGAAAGTTTTGCAACGAGCTAGAGAATACAAGCTAAAAATGAACCCTAAGAAGTGTACATTTGGAGTTTCATCAGGAAAGCTACTTGGGTTCATAGTAAGCAAAAGGGGCATAGAGATCGACCCAAACAAGGCCAAAGCAATCATTGGTATGCCTCCCCCGAAGAATATGAAAGAGCATCGAGGATTGATTGGGAGGCTACAATTTGTCCGCCGGTTTATCTCACAACATTCCCAAAAGTGTAAACCTTTCTATGAGTTAACCAAGGCGAGGGTCGAGTTTAAATGGGATTCGAAGTGCCAGGAGGCGTTTGATGGGTTGAAAACATACCTGGCAAGTCCCCCTGTACTTAGACCACCAATTCCCGACAAACCCTTGGTCCTCTACATTTCAGTTCTTGAGAACTCTCTTGGGGCAGTCCTTGCACAAGTTGATGAAGAAGGGAAAGAACGAGCTACTTATTACTTGTCTAAGATGTTTGATGCTTGTGAGATGAAGTACACTGTGGTAGATAAGACCTGTGCTGCTCTTGTTTGGGTGGTTCAGAAACTCAAACATTATTTCCTTGCTCACCAAGTCAAGCTCATTGCTCGTATCAATCCCATTAAGTTTCTGTTAGAGCAGACAGTTTTGACTGATTGGTTAGGGCGATGGCAGAGTTTCTTATCCCAATTTGATATCACTTATGTCCCACAGAACACAATCAAGGGTTATGCTATTGCTGAACACCTTGCCCATCATCCCATACCCGTCTTTGACCCAGTCCGGTCGGAGTTCCCGTATGATGAACTAATGTCAGTCCGATCTTCCAATCTTTGGACATTATATTTTGACGGGGCTCTGAACTCTCATGGTAGAGAGATAGGTATTGTCCTGCTGTCACCAGAAGGTGTCACCATTCCACAGGCTTTTCAGCTTAACTTTCCAGCAACCAACAACATAGCTGAGTATGAAGCCTTGTTGGCCGGGCTAGAGGCCGCTCATTTCCATGGTGCCACCGAACTGAGGGTGATAGGTGATAGTCAATTGATCCTACGCCAGGTCCTATCCAAGTACCGAACTTCCCATCCAAACCTCAAGCCCTACCGAGAGCTCACTACTCGCTACATCAAGCTATTCTTCAAACTCACCTTTGTCCATATACTCGCCGATGCCTTAGCTTCACTAGCTTCATCTCTATCTGTCCCGCTAGGCAGGCAAGTGCAGACTATACACATCTGTAAGAGGACAATTCTAGCAATTGAGGATGGACATTTTATAAAGGTTAAGGAGAGGTTGAACGAAAAAGAATACTTGGAACATAAAGAAGAAATCTCCTTGATTGAGTTAGAAGAATTAGAAGAAGGTGAGAGACCTTGGTATGACGAGATTGCGAGGTATTGCCAAGATCGATCATATCCTCCTGGATCAACTACCAAAGAAAAGAAGGCAATTAGAAGAGTATCCGAGAGGCATACAATCCTAGGAGGAGTGCTCTATAAGAGAAGCCTAAGTGGAATCTTACTCAGATGTGTTGATGAAGAAGAAGCCAAGTTGGTCTGTGAAGGAAGCACATTCTGGGAGTTTGTGGTGGTCATGTGAATGCCCAAGCCCTTGCTAAGAAAATCATCCGACAAGGGTATTATTGGCCAACTCTAGAAGAAGACTGCTCCATCTTTGTCTAGCATTGTCATTCATGTCAACTCCATGCCGACAAGATTCACTCTCCCGCATCTTCCCTTCATCCAATTCATGCCCCATGGCCTTTCGCCATGTGGGCTTTTGATATCATTGGCCCCTTGAGTGACCTCAACTTCGAAATGCACTCAAAATCATTCATTCTGACGGCAATGGAGTACTTCACAAAGTGGGCTGAAGCGGAAGCATTTGTGGAGATTAAAGCATCAACAGTTTGCTCATTCATAAAGCGCAACATCTTAGCAAGGTTCGGGATCCCCAGCGACATCGTCACCGATAATGGGCCATAATTTCTTTCTCAAGATCTGCGTGATCTTTGCAACATGTATTGCATTTCATTGCATCATTCATCACCATACTATCCTCAAGGCAATGGTCAAGCAGAAGCCACCAACAAAACCTTAATCAAAATCATCAAGAAATCTTGTAAGTCTAGCAAATTTGTCGACTGACCTGTTAAGCTTGTAGATGCTCTATGTGCTTATCGTACATCTCTATGGACTCACACTGGACAAACCTTGTATACTTTGGCATATGGGATGGAAGCAGTGGTCCCTTACGAAGTATTACTTCCATCTCTCCGAGTTCAGCTCGACAGGGATATTCCTGTTGATGAGAGAAGAGAATCGCTCCTTGCACAGCTTGACCTCTTGGATGAAAGAAGGCTAGCCGCCGCCGAGCATGCCCGGACTTATCAGAATAGACTCAAAAGGTTTTATCAAAAGAGGGTGGTCGAGAGAAAGTTTGAAATCGGTGAGATGGTAGTCAAACGCATATTCGTTAAGCCAGGGGGTCCCCGCTCCAAGTTGCAACCTAACTGGGAAGGGCCTTTTGTAATCACTGAAAAGTATCCAGGTAATGCATATGAATTGACTAATACAGATGGAGAAAAATTGAATCATCCTTGGAATGGAGTTTACCTCAAAAAGTACTTTCCATAAAAAATGGAGAAACCACTGGTATAATCTCAAGTCATCGATCCTAGGTTGTTCGTGAGAAGTCAAGGGTAGGTACCATCCTACACATACAACACTTCCCGATCCTAGAATCTAGACAACCTGACACTTGCGAAAGGCAAGGCAGAAATCTAGAAATGGAAGGAGTACCCTTACCCTATTCTCTTCTACTCGGTCCAAGATAGGGAGAGAAGATTAGAGAGGGGTAGTATCGAAAACACTCACCACCCTAGTAGGAGGCCGTCTCGGAAGGGTACAAAAGGGTGCCAAAAGATGGGCAATGAACCCCTCGGGTTAGAAAAAAAAATGATCAACGTCCGAATGAGTACACTAAAAATGATAGTCAAGGCAAATGGCAATAAAAGATGGGCAATGTCCCCATGGGTCAAAAACACGTCCAAATATGTGCCATACGAGAAAAGAGCAAAAAAAAAGAAAGAAAAACCCAAAGAGGCCGAATCCCAATGGGTAATTTGAGTGAGAGTAGAGAAATCCCTCTCAACATCTTTCAAACCCTATCAAGGACTTCCTCATACTCTTCCTCCTTAAACCCCTTGGATAGGGTAACCGACCAAATCCGAAAATTTTGGAATCCAAGCCGATCAAAGGAAGAAGGTTAGAAGGATTCTAGGTGGGGAACTTTCTTTTTGCACGTGGCATCTACCACTTGAGTCTTGACAAACCCCAAAGACCGTTGAATTATGCATTTTCTCCACAAAAATAAATATTTCCAAAATCCAAAAAAAGGAATATTTCAAAAACCCCAAAAAAGGAACATTTTAAAAAAAAACTAAAAAAAATGCATATTTCAAAAGTCCAAAAAAATTGCATATTTCAAAAGACCAACAAAAATGATTATTTCAAAAACTCCAAAAAATGAACATTTCAAAAAACCAAAAAAATGCATATTTCAAAAACCCAAAAAAATGAATATTTCAAAAATAAAAAAATCGAATATTTCAAAAATACAAAAAAAATGAATGTTTTCTAAGAAAATAAAAAAAAATGCTCAGTCATGATCATTGCCTTAGTTGCATCCATATTTATTTGACTGTCATGCATATTTCCATTCCTGCATTGCATATCCTTTTTGCTTTAATTACCTTGTTAAGAAGGCTCTCCCCTCTGACCTAAGTCAAAGTTGACCGTGAAAAGCAAAGGGATGAGTCGTGGTGAAGATCTAATCCCCTTTCTATCAAGTGTTTCAGGTATTTCAATGCAGGAGAGGAGAAGATTCACACCATGACAGGTAAGTTCTCTCAACCCTTACCTCCCATTTCATTTATGTCATTTGTTTTATTCCACCTTGTTAAGAAGGCTCCTCCCTTTGACTCAAAATCAAGGCAAACGGTATACAGGCAAAGGGATGAGTCATGATGAAAAATTAATCATCTTTGATAAGTGTTTTCAGGGGCTGAAGAAGAAAAAGAGAAGGGCCATTAGGTAAAATTTTTATGAAAAAAAAAATTGCCTCAGGGCGCATGTGCCCTCATCTGGGCACACGACCGAGGTGCCCCAACCCAGGATGCATGGCCAGGTGCCCCCGATCGGGGGCTCATGGACCAAAAAATTCGAAAAATTCAAAAAAAATGTCAAAAATTCAGAAATTGTTCAGAATGTTAAAAACGACATTTTTGCTAAAGGAACCATCATCAAAAAAAATTGTTTTTACCTCTAAATGATGGTTCTAAAAGTGAAAACTTCAGTTGTTCATTTTAGGATAATATGCTTTATATGACAATTTCGTCTGTTGGGTACTAACCAAAAATGTGCAGGCAACCTTTTAAGTCCTAACAGGTGAATTGGTGAGATTAGTGTTCCCCAAGGAATGTCATGCCAACCTTGCGGCGAAAAGAAAGGAAGCACCACCCAGCTGAACATTCTCATGGTGTTGTATTCCGTCAGAAGGCAAGACAAGGATGGACCAGAGATGCTGGTCGATTCACCACGCCTAAATATTTCACTCAAATCCACATTCTCATCAATCTCACATCACATCATCACCATCACTTCATTTTTGCACTTCACATAACTCCTACTATCTATCACCTTGTTATGTTAGGTCCATTTAATACATATTATATGCATTAATGTTGAAGACCTTGAGAGTGAAAATGACTTCTGGCCCGAGATCCCCTTCAACAAAATCTACGACGGCTTGGTCATTTCTTCACACTCACGGATAAGCCAAAATTGAACATTGGAGGGACGATGGTTCCTAATCGAGGTGTCTTGACCTCCGATAGACAATCTATACCTTAAACTATTTTCTACATAATTTTCTATGTTTTCACATTGTTGGCATCAAAATTTTCCGCTTAGCTTGCTCGATACAAGTTTCGGCAATGCCGAAGCTAGTGTAGAAAATCGGACCCGATTCAAAAAAAAATTCATGAATAGATGATGTAAACGAGGCTTTGGAAATGCCTTGGCATGGCTTTACATGTTACAAATGGCCAAGATAATGTGCTCATTGCATAGCCCCGGTCAAGAGCTTCGCAACAGTGCCCAAAACATAGAAAACGGACATCGGAAGGCCAAAATGACCATTTTACCCCCAACACTTTAGGACAAATTAGGACTCTAACATGGAATTCCAACTTTACCACATTGTCAATGTTGGATAGAGTTAGGCAATGCTCAAAACGGATTGAAAATCCGACCCCCGGATGAAGGGATATGCAAGAAAGAGCAAATCTGGACGGAAAGCTGTATGTCGTCGCACCAGGGGCATAATGGTCCGGTTAGCTCCGGATCGACCCATGGGCTGAAAATTTTAATTTTTATGACCCAAAACTTTGATCTAATGAATATTGATGCATGAAAAATAAATTTGGCCAATGGGAGAAGGTAATTGCACTCAGATACAGTTTTTGGCATTATCGACGGCCGAGATCGCACCGATCAGAGAAACTAGCTAAATTAAATGATACGTTGCAATTCAAGTGATCTCAACCACACATCAGGATAGAGCATAAGATCAATGGCCATCATGGCATGATCTGGAATTTTTGAAGTCAATTTGGGATTTATTTAATTGGTTTTGGTCGGAATTAATGCTAGCCGTTGGATCGGGAGCACTTTGATTAAACTAGGGTTAAACCTAACCCAAGATGGGCTAACCCAACCTGTCATGGCCGAACCCCATCCTCCCTCATCTGATGTGTGCGCAAGAAGCCCTAGAAAATAGGGGAGGGAGGCGCACCCACCTCCTCCTTCCTTGGCTGGTGGGTCCCACTCAACCACTTCCCTCAACCACCTCCCATGGCTTATCCCTATCTCTCCCTTGGTTTATCTTCATCCTAACTAATCCTACAACTAACCAAGCTTATCCTCATCGGGCCTTGGTCGAACCAGCCTTCTTGTCACATGTCATGTGCGCACATCTCCTTGAAAGAAGGAGAGGGTGCGCACCCTTCTCTCCCTCTCTTTCTAGTTGGCGCACAATCACCTCAACAACCTACCTTGAGTTATCCTTATCATCCTCAACCTCCCTTGAGTTATCCTTATCTCTTGTCAACAACCTCCAGCCTTATCTCCTCCTGGAGATGGCACCCCTCAGCCCCAATAAAAGCCCCCTTAGCTGGCCATGTGCAGGACAAGCTGATCACCCTGCGGAAGCCCTGCCTCTCCTCCCTCTACCCTGCTCCAAGATAGCTTCTCCTTGCTTGGACATATTCATCAGAAAGTCATCAACCTCTCCAGCCCCCTTTTGCTGTACCAAGTGAAGAAGAAGAAGGAGAAAAGGCCTCCCTCCAGCAGGTGCGCCAGCAGCAGCCCAATCGGTGGTGCACTGATTCCAACAGCAGGTGTTCCTTCTTGGAGCACTGATTGCAGCCCCATTTTCAGCAACAAAAGAATAAGAATAAGAGGGGTATAAGACCAGTCATCTTCTCCTTCAATATCCAACAAGGATTGTGCAAAAAAGGTGAGGGAAGATGTAGTACTTTCTAGTTCTTTTCTTCCCCTCTTCTTTCTCTTCCCCTCGGCCTTCTCTATGGCCATTCAAGAAGCTCCAAAAACTCAGCCTTGTTGGTACCACTTAAATCCCATGTTCAACTTCCCAATGTTGGTTCCACAATCCATCAAAAATCAGCCTCTTTGAGCCCCTCATTTCAGACCCCTTGCTGTCCATGTGTACACAGCCCATAGGTGGTCCGTAAATGCCTCCTTTGGCATCCCAAGCAACACCGTGTTGTCACCTAACACCATGCCTCTTGTTGACATCCCTCTAGCAGCCAATTAGGCTCCTGAACATGCTCCTAATCAGGCTATGTTCGACCATCCTTTCTGCCCAAGTGGACGAACCTCAGAAAACACCCAAATCAGGCCCCTCTGATGGCTTGGAAACCAGCACCTACTTAAACTCTCTGATGGCCATCTAAACAGCACCCAATCAGCCCTATTCTCTAACAGATCCCTTACCCATTGAGGAGGATGGAGTGATGTCCCGGACATTCTTGGATCCACAAGATGGGCCAAGTCTCTCCCGGGCGGGCTCTTGATCCCTTGTTTTGGGCTGGAGGAGAGGGTGATGTCTGGGAATTCTTGGAATCCGTACGACGGGTCAAGTCTCTCTCGTGGATTCTCAACTTCAACCAAGACAGCCCATTTGTGTGGCCTTCCTTATTTCAATACCAAACAGCCCCTTTGAGGCATTGAAATCCTTTCCAACATGCCCTTTGTGCAGCACCTAATCAACCCTTCCAAACTTGCCTTAAACCTGCCCCTTGTGCAGTCCCCTTTCCACACTTCCAAGCAGCACCCCCACGATCCATTCCAGCCCCTCGAGGCTTCCTTTGCCCACTACTACAGAAAGAAGGCAAACACTAGAAATCAAATTCTGCAGATTGTCAAAGCAGGCCATTCTGGCCCTTGGAGATCAAAACAGGTGCTGCGAACAAGTGCAACAAACCGAGGCTACAACTGGTCCTTGTAAGAACCAGGTTGGGAGTGACGGCCTGATCCCCCTTGGCTCACATGATGGGTCAAGGGCATGAGAAGGTGGCTCTCGATTTGGTCCAAACAAGGTGTAAAACAGGCCAACCTGGCCATGGAGACATGAAGCTTGAATTGGGCCAACCGGGCGAACATGACATGAAGCCGGCCTTCTCAGGCCATGAGACATGAAGACCAGCCCATTGTGCTGATGAAGTTGGCCCATTGGGCCTTGGACACTTAAAATAAACCTTAATTAAATCTGAAGGCTAAATGCCAAAATTAAATAAGGAGTTAGTCCACAACTGGATGCTTCATTGGGCGGCTCATCCGGCATGCACCGGAACGTTGACCCGGGCGTAGGCATGGGACACGCTTCCCCAGACGGACCCTTCCCACTACTTGGAAAGTCAAATGACTATGCCTTGTAGGACGGGTAAAATTCCACACCGATTGGAAAATAAGGTGGCATGCGCCAAAATTTTCCCAATCAAGTGGTATTTTACACCAAGGGAAGGACATTCACACATTTGCACCATTGAGAGCATTGAACATGGCATATGAACTGCCACATCTGATGTACACCAGCATGAACATGAATATTCAATGAACATTTCAAGTACCGAGTTGATTGCATGTGATTGGGCATCGACACTAGCTTGACGGACCGGATGTGATGCAAACCGAACAAGAGTTAACCAAATTTGAAGTTAACTTAATTAAATCTGAAAATACATTTAAACCAACCTTAAAACATGCTTAAAACAGATCATTAAAGCTTTAACATCCAACAAAAATCAGATTTAATACAATCTGGAAAAATTGATTCAATACATTTAATCTATTTGAATTCAAATGCTTAAACAAGTGCAAATCAAACCAATTGAAAAGAACACATAAAGAAAACATTAAGGTATATGAAATTCATCTTAAAACATGCCAAATTCATATCATTAACAATCTGAAATTCAAGTTTAATCAATTTGAACCAAACTTCAAAACATTTAAAACATACTGAACACACCCGAATCGGTATTAAAACACCAACCAACATGAGAAAATCACATGAAAATGACTCAACACATTGTCAATTAAATTTAAACAAGTCAAAATTGATAAACAAATCTAAAATATCAAGTTCAAACAAAAATAAAATAAACTTCAACCAATTGAATTAAAACAAACCAAACAATTCAAACAAGCTCAAAACACTTAACATTCAAATCCAAGTCAAATGGAAATCTGAAATCAACATTTCAAACCACATCAAAATCCATTCTTAAATCAAACATAAATCAACTTCAAACAAAATCTAATCAAACTTGTTTGCATCTCATCGGGCCTAAAAGGCCGGGGCCCTTTGTGTTCTTTATATGTTGTGGATGTGCACGCTCTCGTCAAACAAGATTGCTATGGAAGTTAATCAAGGGTGTTCGAGTGTTTGCTCGATGTAAATGAACATTGGATATTCGCACCATCCAATGGAGAGAGGTCAAAAAAATATTTTCACAGAACCTGAACCTCGGTTCTATACTCTTCTAATATCACCTGGACTATCTAGTAGTTTTTATGGTCTATCACCTATTTTACTAGAAAATTCAGGTACGATATTTTCAACATTCAAAAACAAATCCTTTAAACACACACCAAGAAACAAAACAATTCCCGAGGTTCCCACACACATCCATCTCTTTTTAATTCTTCATCATTACCAATTTTATCCCTTCATGTTTTATTCTATCATTTCTTTTATCCCATCATGTTTTATTCTTCCTTTCTTTTAACCCACCGTGTCTTTTATTTTATCCCACCATGGAAATTGTCATGCCATTGTTTCTACTTTCCCATCATTCTATGTTAGTTCCACCATTATCTTTCAATCCCACTATGGCTTAAGTCTATTTTGTTGTTTTCCGAATACTCAATTTTCTCGCCGTAGATGATTCAAGGTTTTCACGATACCCGAGCAATTTTTGTTATGCTTAAAATGAACCCTTTTAGAATTTGAGATTATTCCACTCGAATTAAACGAGTATTTTGGTGTAACTTGAATGAACTTGAGATTCCAAATATGATGGATTGGTATTCTTTTTTAATTTTAAAATCAATTTCTCTTTTAAAACTTTAGCCCATCACGGTACAAGAACACCGCAAAGTTCGGGTTCTTTGGCTGATGATGAACCTACGAATTCGAGGACTCCTCACCGTGCTAAGGGCTGGCTACATCCTTTATCCTTTATCCTTTATTTTTCATCTCTCGTGCCAATGGCATGTCTTTTACCAGTCAATTATATGAGGTTTTGATGGAACATGAAAGTGATCCAGAATACTCAGTGAGATTCATTTTGCTAGATCGGGTAGATAAGCATGTCTATATCTACACCTTGATGCCACCTTTTCAGTCCATCACCATTCCATTCTACTACATTCATCTACATTCACATGCATTCCATTACAGTTCACTACGAATTACTCCGCTTCATTACATGCCGTTCCCTTACAAAGCCGACATCAAGGCGAGGCAAGCTGTAGACACGCCAAATTCGCCTAATTCAGAGCATAAAACTCATGTTTTATAGGGTAACATGTGTGATTGACCTTAGAATAATGCCGGGTCTTTTAAAGTTGATTTGGAGCTTCGCCGAATGAAATCAAATGTTTTCCGAAGTTTTTCGCAAAAAGTCGTAATCTCCGAGTGAAAGCCACACGTGAATCGTGTAAACATGGAAATTGGCTGAATGACCAATGCCTAATGATCATGCATTGAAGGTTATGGTCAGTTTCACACTCTGGACAAGTTTTGTTGCATACCATGCCTTTCCTGTTTGCCGTCAGAGTCATTTTGACCAATATCGGATCTTCTGTTCACCGCCCTAAATTCCGGACAAAATTCTGAAGTTTTGGAGGGTGTGATGGCTGATCCAATGCTATATAGAGCTTCTTCGGCCTTTTATATTTTCAACACAACAAATGGTGTTGAATTTCGAGTTCGGTGTTGAGACCGAAAATGGGTTCCGGATCGGCACCTCAAGAAAAAGGTGAAAGATGGAATAGGGAAAAAAGGGGAGTGAATTGAAAACACTCGGAAAGCGGTAAAGACTTCTCACCT
>CM069931.1:24351346-24425803 GCA_036172225.1 Cryptocoryne crispatula var. balansae | reverse complement strand
TATAGACATTCTTGATCATAGCGTGATGGTGTAAAAGATTTGAGGATCGTATAGAGCCTTCCTTGCGGTAGTGATGAGATAAGGCTTTAGAAGCTCATATGTAGACTATAATAGTCATTATGATGTAAAAGCTTGAAAGTTACGCCTATAGACCTTGGTGATCATGGCGGTAGCACGAAAACCTTAGAGAGTTACTTAAAGGCCGCCGAGAGCAATGATAACAATCGAGGTTGTAATGGCGACCGTGAATGTCGTAATCGCTGCGAAAGGTTTTGAAAACTATGTGAGTGCAAGGACCATGCAGTAGCATGGAGACTTTTACAAACCATGTAGACGAAAACTTGAAAAGGTCGTTTATGAAAGTACGAATGTTTAAAAAATAATTCGTGCCTTGAGGTTTGAAAGCCATGTAGAGTTGTGAGAAGCTGTGATGGTATGAAAAAAATTTTGGGGAGGCTATGCTACTGTCGGCGTTGAAAGCACGTATGACAACAATGAGTTTTTTTTTGGAAACCACGCAGACTAAAAAGGTCGTTATGGTATGGAGACTTGGAAAGCCACGTAGACGCTTGTTGGTCGCTGATGGCATAAACTTTTAGGAATCGTAAATGGGACGAAAATGGTCATTATGGAGTAAAAACTTGAAAATCGTATGGACCTTGAAGCGGTCGCTATGATATGAAATTTCGAGAGCTATAAAGACGCCTTGAGGGCCATGATAGCTTGTTGTGAACAATGACCTTTGGCGATGGACCGAAGTGGGGGACCTCGACCTTTGCCAAAACCTTGTTTTGATTTGGGAGAATGCTTTCCCTCGGACCTTGACAAAGACGAAAGACTTGCCTCACTGTACTTTGTCAATGTGCAGGTAGAATTCGGATCTTTAGCCGTGCCAGCTTTAGCCATTGCATTTGCAATGTGGCTTCAGAACATCGGTGCCACTTATCGTTACTGAGCGAAGGTTTGTTCTTAGCCAATGAGCGTCGTCGCCGCATAGTTTAGGGGCTTGCCCCGGCCCGCCTATGGATATGGATCGAATCTTTGATTGATTAACTTGATGGTTTGGTGGTGAAGGTTGATCCCCCGTCTTGATAGCTTTGGTAAGTGAGTCGTACAGTGGGACAACCATCGCATTCATTTGGGTGAAAGATTTGTTCCTTCCCACTTGTGTAAATGTTGATAACCGGTCTTTGAGGCCGTCCAACCATAATGTAACCGGATGGGTTGAGAGTTGGCCCCCACCCGAGCAATCACCGTTTGGGAAGCACGACATCTTCCTTACGGAATAGAGGATTTGTTCCTCGTTTTTGTAGTGTTTTAAAATTAGCTAAACCAGGTGGTCGATTAGCCATGGTATTCTTGTGGGTTAAGGATTGGTTCCTTACCCATAAGTACTTGAACCGATTCGCCGGAATTGTTTGTCCTCTTGGGAGTTGATTTCCCTTAGGAGCAACTTTCGTACATGGGTGATTCGACCGATCAAGTGTCATCTTCTCTAGGTAGAGATTTTATTCCTCGCTCATTTGGAAGGTCTAGCCTACGATTGGGCAACCATTGTGGCCAGGCAATCGTAGAATAATGAGAAATTGATTCCTCGGTGGAGTGGCATTAACATTGGCTGTTGCTCGATACAGCCATTGAGAATTTTGGACGAAGTATTTTTCTTCATCCGGTTGATAACCATTGACATTCGAGTCAAAAATTTCCTTTGATTGGTGGACATGATTGATTTGGGTTTAGGGATTTGTTCCCACCCTATAGATGATGGTAGTGCTTGAAACTTGAATTCGAGAAATTTCTCTATTGTCCAGGCCAACGACATTGTTTCTTCATTCGAGGTCGATTTGGACTTTCTGCTTTTAATTACCCCCGATCTGTCGAATTTGTTGGGGGTGAAGGGGTTGAACTTTGACTTGGTGTCATTATTTTCCATTACGGTTCGGATATTGTGTTAGCGAACAACAATATATGTCTATGATAACCGACTTGCACAACTTTGATGCGGGACTTAGAAGGACGCATTCCATCGCCTTGCCCCCGATATGGCTTGCTTTATTGTGGGCGTATGAGAGAATAAGCCGATCGAGCATTTTCTTTTCTCTCTGCGGCCCCTCTCTGTGAGTGGGAGGCTTTGTGTCATCATTTGCCTTCCTCTCGTGGTCGGGATGGGAAAGCATATCGGGCAACTACCTTCTTGGGGTCCCTCTTTTCGAACCTTGGGACTAAATCAACACCCGCAGCCTTGATGGCATTGGGTCGAGGTGGCTTGCAAGTGCTTGTTTGGGCTTCTCGGGTTGTTGGGCTCCCCCGGCCGCGTTGAATTCGACATTTTGCCTTGACATTCTTTTAGACAACTCGGAGAGAGTAGTTGTTCGGACAGAAAGTTTAAAACGAAGATTTCCCCCTATGTGTTGTGTTGAATCTTCAATACGGTGATGAATGCGGGGTGTTAGGAACCCATGTTGCTTGACTTTAGAAGTTGGTTCCCCACTTATCTTTGACGTCCAATATTAAGGATTTTTCTGTCCAGGCTTGGTGCCCCACTGGGTTAAAGATTTATTCTTACCCAGATGATAGTAGATGAAATGGGGGATCTCTCCCCTGCACATCCAATGGTGACTTTTGATCGGTTCAATAACCGATTGGCCTTGGAATCCCAAGGAGTGGTTCGACCTGGTAGGGTATCTTGATAAACGAGTTTTAAAGCGGATCCACTTTAGTAGCAAGATGGGTAGAGGATTTATTCCTCTATCACGGCTAGTTGAACTCCGCAATAGACCCGCATTAATTTTTGAAGGGTAGAGAGGTTCTTCCTTGCAGTAATGTGATGGTATCGATTTGACCCGGTGACGAGTTTAGCCTCGTCGATATCCTTCGATAGTTGAGGTTGATGCGAGAAGGGTCTTCAATGGCTGTGGTCCCCGTCACCGTACGAGGAAGACGACCACTAATCGCATTATTTGTGATGTTTTGTTGTGGTTTCTGGATTGACGTTGTGATTGCGGATGATTAACCGTATGCTATCCCGTATCGATTGCGGCTTCCTTGATCAAATTTCTATGTTCGCTACGAACCACGAATAGTAGTTTTAATGAGGGTGACCCAACTGCGGTGGTATACACCGAAGTTTGGGTCATCAAATTTATAAACCTCGGCAAGTTTAACTTAGGTTGAGGGCAAGCCGATCGAGATTTTCTGCGATATAGACATCAAAAAGCCTTTTAGCGTGCTCCGTGTAAAGGAGTAAGACTTCTTCACGTTTCCTCGGCTAGAGCGGAGCTTATTCCTCCGTGGAGCGGGCTTCTTGGCTTTGGAGGGGGACGTGAAAGGTTGCCCCATTGAGGCTTGTGCTTGCCCTGGTGTGAAGTCAACCGTGTGAACGTCCTTATGTAAGGACATGGAGACTTTCTCTTTCGCGGCCTTTTATAGGGTTGTCCGCGTAAGAACATTTCCCGATTCAAACTTGTGACTTACTTTATCTTCTTGAATGTCCGAATGTTTGGCCATCGGGGAGTTTTTCAAAGTTTACGGGCCTAAGCCCCTCTTGCATCGTCCTACAACCTCTTCATTTGCCAGCGAATTAAGGCACCTCATGCTGAGATTCTGCCGTCTTTTGATGAAGTCAACGACAATTTGATCCGCTGCATGTCTTCCCCGACCCAGGCGAGTTGGGCTTCAACTGGAGTACCACTCGAAGGTAGGACTTGTGAGAGTGGTAGAAAAGTAACAAAGTAGACAGGACTCTTCTGGGGCTAACTTGCCCATATGAGTTACGTACATTGCTAGTTGTTCTTTAGGTGACCCCCGTCCAAATCTAGGACATTTTGGGACTTTTGTCACCTACGATGCGACCATTCGAGCCGACGGTGGATGCGGTAGGGAGTCCGATACAAGTCCGTGGTCGTCGTACCATCGTCGTATTGCGTCAACTTGGCATCCACAATTTGCTTGATCATCATTTTATGAGCAATGCAACGGGGTGGTCCGTCGATATGCTTTGCTCTGGTTGTTACCATTGCCTTTAGGCTTGTTTTGGAACCGAGGAGCAAGTTGTTGATTTGGTCGAGAGAGTGTCAGTTGTTCCGGACGCCTCCCTTGGGTGACTTTATGTATGTCAACTAGCCCAGGTTGTGGTGCAGGTTGAGACTGCAACCCTTTCGTACTCATGACAAGAGTCCTAAGCTCTTTATTTTCTCTCCATAGCTCGACGGCGGCGTGGGAGGTGTGACTTCGGCTTTTATAGGGGTCTTGATGACGTGTTTCCCACTTGCTCTTCTTGTTGAAAAAAGATCAACCGGAAGATTTTGTTGTCCAAAGCCACTTGTTGTCGTGTAACCGGACCTACTCGGCATTTGTTGTCTCGAAGCCTCCACGACATTCTCGGACCGGTTATTGGAACTTAATGTGTAGCGTACGAAGATTGTCATCTTGCTTTACATGCCCCAGGTGTGGTATTTTTGCCGCGAGCTCCTCGAGAAGGAGAGGCGTTTGAAAACGAGATACCCCTACAGAAATTTTGTTATTCTTTTGTGGTGGTGGTTGGTTTAAAGAACTGATTCTTTGACCCATGCACCCAGAGGGTCGAGTCCAGCGTCTGTCCAATCGATGACCCATTGTCTATTGTAGTGCATCACCATCAATGTGATGTGCTTGGGTTTTGAAACCCGTATTTGCTTGAATTTTGGGGAGTGGTTCCCCACTTTGAACGACTCGGTATACACCGGGGTGGTTGATTTTGCAACCACGTGATGCACTTGGGTTTTGGGAACCCGGACTTGCTTGAATTTTGGGGAGTGGTTCCCCTCGAACAATTTGATGCCCTGCGGGCACCGCAGTTTGCCTCTAGTCGGAAAGACAATTCGGGAGACAGGAGAGCTTCTTCTACACTCCCCTCGATGACTTTTGGTCGATTCGGATACCAACCGGTCTTCATTTTTAGGGAGTGATTCCCTGGCCGCGTCATCCTCGCAAGATGGACTGTAGTAGGCTCGCAGAGAGAGCATGGGGGCTGGGAGCTTTGTTCTCCACTTTAGCTTGTCGGACTCGTGCCGGGTTCATCGTGGCCTTCTTGAAGGTCGAGGAGTTATTCCTCGCCGTGTTGGAAAGTGGTGGTGTGATGTTCCTCACATTGCGGGCTTGAAATGCCCGGTAGTGACTTACAGTCGATGTAGAAACCGATCGGTCTTCATCTTCAGGAAATGATTCCTTAGCCGAGGTGTCATCACAAAATAGACCTTTAGATCAATGTAGTAGTCAAACAGGCATAGAATTTGTTTCTTGCCCTGAGTAGTTAGACCAATGATAGGTCATCCTTTATTTTTGAATGTCGAGGAGTTCTTCCTTGTTCGACGTGCCATCTTTGGCATATGACCCGATAACGGGTTTGACTTCATCAACCTCTTTCATGGGGTGAACATGTTGCAAGGTTGGCCTTGCAGGCTTCAAGTTTGGTTGGTCCCTTTTTAGTTGTGCATGGGCAACCGACACTTGGTGGACAATTGCAGGCACCAATGTCGGCACCACGTCTACCTTGGTAAGGATGGGGAGCATAGGCTCTGTGCCTTAGTGGCAGTGATGAATGCTTCATAAGGACTCAGCATTGAGTCTTCAGTTGTTGGGGTGGCAATATCCACCCCGAGATGGTCCGATCGCCGGATGACTGAGGGGAAATGCCCTGTATGTCAAGGGTACACCAAGGTGCCCCCCCTGTCGCAGTTGATGACGTAGTCTTCCAAGAAGAAGATCTTCGTCTCCCTTTCCATTGCTTGGTGCTTTGAGTCTTCCTTCCGATTTGAACAAAGACAGACTAAAGGGATGAAAAGTTATATAAGAATTTGGCAGATTTATGACTTCACTAAGTTGCTGTGATGGAAAGATGAAGGGAGAGAGAGGTCCCACCGGGCGTGCCATTTGTTGGAACCTCGAATTTTCCCCTCCTTTTTTGGTAGAAAATTCTTTTTCTGCTTTAGGCTAGCATTGACTACTATGAAAATATGTGGTATTCATAGGAGTATTAGCTAATTTGATGTGGTATTATTTTATAGGAACACCGATGGTTCCACAGATTTGCTAAGTGTCGATATGGGTATCACCCACCACTTAGATGATACGAACCACAATTTAATTTGTGAGGTTATACGAGTTCTTTGAAAATAAATTTTGACCTCTCTCCATCGGACTTGCGATATTCCGGGTGTTAATTACATCGAGCAAACACTCGAATACCCTTGATTGACCGTCACAACAACATATTGATCGGAAGTCATTCATCCACATAAAGAAAATTTGGAAGACATATCCCCACGGCCTTATGAGATGGAATTTGGTTGAACTTAATTCAAACTTTTAAGTTTGGGTTCATTGATTTTCTTCGATTTAAGATTTGATTTGATTTGTTTTTGTCTACGTCTTTGGTCGTTTGTTGACTTAGACAATTTTGAGTTGATCTTTTATCCACCTCTCAAAGTCCGTAGGGATTATATGTCATCTTTGTCATGGCACATCGGGTCAATCGAACTTGAATTTATTTCATGTCGATTCGGGTACATGGAAGTACAATAAATGAGGGGGGCATTCGAGCCTTTGTTCCTCAACACATGTCAAAGTTTGTTCGATTTGACGGCGCTTCGGCTTTACTGATTTGGGTTTCGGCTTTGTCGGTATTTCGGTTTTACCGAACCAGATTGTCTTCATATATCCAAGAATGGCTTGATTGCATTTTATATGCGGCATTTCTGGGGCTTATTCGGGTTTGCCGACATTTCAACTTTGCCGATCTGGGTTTCGGCCTTTTCGGTATTTTGGCATTACCGAACCAGATTGTCTTCATGTGTCCAAGAATAGCTTGATTGCATTTGACATGCGGCATTTCTGGAGCTTGTTCGGGTTTGCCGACATTTCGGCTTTGCCGTCTGGGTTTCGGCTTTTCAGACATTTCGGTCTTACCGAACAGTTGTCTTCGTATATCCAAGAATGGTTTGATTGCATTTGATATGCGGCATTTCTTGGAGCTTGTTCGGGTTTGCCGACATTTTGGCTTTACCGATCTGGGTTTCGGCCTTTTCGGCATTTCGGCCTTACCGAACCAGATTGTCTTCGTATATCCAAGAATGGCTTGATTGCATTTGATATGCGGCATTTCTTGGAGCTTGTTCGGGTTTGCCGACATTTTGGTTTTACCGATTTGGGATTTCACCTTGATTTTCCGTTCGGTTTGACCAATTCGGTTTGACCGATTTGGGTTTTCAATTTGAATTCCCGTTCGGTTTGACCAGTATTTCGGTTTGACCGACTTGGTTTTCTATTTGAATCCGTTCGGTTTCGACCGCATTTCGGTTTGACCGATTTGGGTTTTCATTTAGAATTCCCGTTCGGTTTGGCCAGCATTTCGGCTTTACCGATTTGGGTTTTCATGTTGATTTCCCATTCGGTTTGACCGGCATTTCGAGCTTTACCGACTTGGGTTTTCATTTTGATTTCCGTTCGGTTTGACCGCATTTCGGTTTGACCGATTTGGGTTTTCTATTTGAATTCCCGTTCGGTTTGACCGCATTTCGGTTTGACCGATTTGGGTTTTCATTTAGAATTCCCGTTCGGTTTGACCGGCATTTCGGTTTGACCGATTTGGGTTTTCATTTAGAATTCCCGTTCGGTTTGACCGGCATTTCGGTTTTACCGATTTGGGTTTTCATGTTGATTTCCCATTCGGTTTGACCGGCATTACGGCTTTACCGACTTGGGTTTTCATTTTGATTTCCCGTTCGGTTTGACCGGCATTTCGGTTTGACCGATTTGGGTTTTCTGCTTGTATCCAAAATAGCAAGCTACTTTGGGCCCCTTTTAATGGAAAGGTAGCGCAAAACCACATAATTTCGGCAGCATTTCGGCTAGACCGAAGTTGGGTTGGCTATTTTCTATCCAAAATAGTTTACTATTTTGGGCCCCTTTTTATGGAAAGGTAGCGCAAAACCAGCCCCTTTTTATGGAAAGGAAGCGCAAAACCGATGTGAGAATGTAGAGCTTCTATCTCTTCCCAACTCTCTCTTTTCTCCACACTCTCCAACCCCATGTACGTATGGCACTTGGGGGGGTATTTATAGAGGTTTTTGGAGGGGCAAAAGGGTCATTTTGCAGACCCCACTAAACCCATTTTCGAGTTAGTGGGGGGTGACCGGAGCGGGGTGAAGTTACCCCCATTTTCCCCCATTTTTCTTGATTTTTCTGCACCGTTTGACCAAAGTCAAACCGGGGGGTAAGTTCACCCCCCGGTTGACAGACGCCCGCGCGTGGGCGCGCCTGGGCCACGACTGCCCACTCGGCAGTCGTGTCTCCTTTTTTTTTTTTTTTTTTTTTTAAAACCCCCCCGGTCAACCCGGGACAGCCCCCGGTTGACCGGGGCACACGCACGCCGCGCGCGCGCCCGCGCGGCGCACCGGCCCACGCGCGGCCGGGCGCGCCCGCGCGGCGCTTCTTTTTTTTCATTTTTTTTTCTTTTCAATCGCGGCCAGCCGCGGAACCGCTGCCCCCTTCGGCCCTTCTCTCTCCCCGACAGGAGACGCCCGCGAGGGCTTGCGGCGGCTGCCCTCGGCCATCCTTTACGCGGCGACGGCGGCGGCGATAGTTGGCGGCGGCGATGGCGGCGGCGTCGGTTGGTGAAGGCGGCGGCGACAAGGGCTTCTCCCCTCTCCTCCTCCATCCTTTCCTCTGCCTCCGACAATGGCTCGCGGGAGCTTTGGTCGGAGAAGGTGGCGGCGACACCTCCTGGCGACAGTGACGGCAGAAGAGGGCGGCTGCGGCACCATTCTTTTCTTCTCCTCCTTGCCTCCCTCTCAACGCGAGCGCGCGAGGGTTCCCAGCGGGGGAACTTTGCGGCGGTGGCTTCAAGCGGACTCCGGCGATGACGGGAGGAGCTTCTCCAGTGACCGCGGAGGCGACGTCGGCTTCTCCCGCTCCCGGTGGGCTTGACAGATGTGCAGGAGGGTGACGACGACCACATTGGGGGCCTTAGCCCCTTTTGCCGGCGGTGATAAGGGGGTTTTTGCTCCTCCTTCGGCTTCTCCCTCCTATTTCGTTTCTTCTTCTTCCCCCTTTTTTCTTCTCTCTCTTTTAAGAGAGATTTTTTTTGGTTCGACAAATGCCCCCCACGGGACATTTCCCGGAGACAAGGTTGAAGGGGAGTGTCCCGTGTCCAAACGGATTTAATCTTCTCCTTTTTCTTCTTCCCTCGAATGTTAACTTCCATGGATGAGAGATAATTTTTAGTATGTTACTAATACCTCTCTGTATTTCGAGCATGGTAGCTATGGCGTGTGGAGGAGCTCGATTCATGCTGGAGACTAGTCGGGGATAGGCTTGTCGGAGACAAGGCATAGGCTCCCATTCTACAGTTGCTTCAAAGAGATCTGCCACTTTTGCCATCGCAATTCCACCAAAGAAGCTTCTGCCAAAGCCTAACCAGTTGGACATCTCCAGGTTTGGGCAACTTGACTTCCATTTGGCTGCCTGGGAGTTGACTGGCACTATTATTGGTGCTAGTTTGGTTGACTCCCTCTTCTTGTATCATGTTTCAACCTTCCTTGGGCTTGTACTTGTTGTATTGCCTTCGGTGGTTAGCAAATTGACGATATTGAATTCTTCTCATTTGTGACATACCCTTTCTCAAACATGTGTTGTGGGATGTAATAAATCCCATTGTTTGTAAGAAATAGTCACCTTGAAGGATTGTGTGCATGTTGACACATTTGCACAGTATGGTCAGAATTATGCAAGCCTTGATGATATATTGGTTCAATGACTATATAGACCTGAAGAGTCATGATGATATGAAGTTTGAACCGTATAGGCTTTGATGACTATGAGGGTATGCGCCTGATAACCACATAAACCTTGTTGGTTATGGTGGTGCATGCTCTTTAAGGCTACATAGGTCATGGAGACCATGATGGCTTGTGATTGCCTTCTTCTTTTTTGAAAATCATATAGACCGCAAGGGTTACAATGCTGTGAGGGTTTCAAGGCTATGTAGGTCGGAAGACCATGATAACTTGTGATTTTTCTTTTTCTTTTTCTTTTTTTTTTTAAAAGCCATACAGGCCTTGAGGGCCATGATAGCATGAAAATTTTTGAAAATCATACAGACCGGAAGGGTCATGATGATATGAAGATTCAAACCATGTAGGCTTAAAGGGCCATGATGGTACGAAGTTAAACCATGTAAGCTTAGAAGGCCACGATGGTATGAAGTTTGAACCATATCGGCTTAGGGAGCCATAATGGTATGAGTTTGAACCATGTAGGCTTAAAGGCCATTATGGTATGAACTTTGAACCATATAAGCTTGGGAGCTATGATGGTTTGAGTTTGAACCATATAGGCTTAAAAGCAATGATGGTATGGAATTCGAACCATATAGGCTTAAGGGCCATAATAGTTTAAAGTTTAAACCATATAAGCTTTATGGAATTCGAACCATATAGGTTTAAGGGCCATAATGGTTTAAAGTTTAAACCATATAAGCTTATGGGCCTATGATGGTATATTGAAACCATGTAGGCCTAGGGGGCCATGATGGTGTGAAGTTAAACCATATAGGCTTAAAGGCCATGACGGTATAAAATTTGAAGCTATGTAGGCCTTGAGGGCCATGATAGCATGGGGGCTTTGGAAAAACACATAGACCGAATGGGTCATAATGGTATGAGATCTTTTTGAAAACCATACAGACCGAAAGGGTCATGATGGTATGAGAAATTTTGAAAACCGTATAAACAAAAAGGGTCATGATGGTAAGAGTTTGATAACCACATAAATCTTGTTGTTTATGGTGGTATATACTCTTTAAGGCTATGTAGGCCATAGAGACCATGATAGCTTGTGATTTTTTTTGAAAAGCTATATAGGCCTTGAGGGCCATGATAGCATGATATTTTTTTACTAGCCTGACTGCCCTTGCGGGTTTTCACCCAGACTAGCCCCCTTTGTATTTTGCCTACATGCCTCAATGAGGTTTTTTTTTTTCATGTAGCGGGGTTACCTGATTTTGCCTAGGGCACCCTTTCGGGTTTCTACCCTAGCTAGGTATATTTTGACAATTTTGCCCTTAACCAATCGATTGAAGATGAATGGCTAAGTCTGTCGGGGCATCTCTATTTTTAGCCCCCCTTTTTTTTTCTTCTCTTCTTTTTTTTTCTTTGATTCAAGTGAAGAATTCAGGCTTCTTCGGGCCACTGATTGGGCGGTGAGGAATTAAGGCTTCCCCTGGGCCATCGGTTTTAAGGGTTTTGTATCATTTAGTTTGTGAACATGAATGAATCACATTCGACTTGTATGATACAAATTCTGGGCGGCTTCATGCCATTGGGACCCTTTGGCTTATGAGCATGAAAGGAAGCATGCTTGGCTTATAGGGTATGTCATTGGGGCCTATAGGCTTGGAAGGATGAAAGGATTATCCTCAGCCTTAGGGGTATGAAGTTTGGGGTGACTTTATGTCATTGGAACCCGTGGACTTGTGAGGATGAAAGGATCATACTCGGCCTTGGGGTGTGAACTTTTGGGGTGGCTTCATGCCATTGGAACCCGTGGGCCTGGGAGGATGAAAGTATCATGCTCGGCCTTGGGGGTATGAAATTTGGGGTGACTTTATGTCATTGGAACCCGTGGGCTTGGGAGGATGAAAGTATCATGCTCGGCCTTGGGGGGTATGAAGTTTGGGGTGGCTTTGTGCCAAAAGGAAACCCATAGGCTTGGGAGGATGAAAGGGTCATACTTGGCCTTGGGGTTTAGCATTTGGGGTGGCTTCATGCCATTTGAACCCGTGGGCTTCGGAGAATGAAAGTATCATACTCGGCCTTGGGCGTATGAAATTTGGGTTAGCTTTGTGCTGCTTGAACCCGTGGGCTTGGGAGGATGAAAGTATCATACTCGGCCTTGGGGGTATAGGTTTTCAAGGCTATGTAGGGGGTAGGGGCCTTACAAGTGTACAAGGTATGTTGGTGTGATATTTGATGAGGCTAGACATAAAAGTCATAATAGACTCAACTCCCAACTTTTCTCCTCTTTTTTTTTTAACTAGCCTGACTGCCCTTTTCGGGTTTTCACCCAGACTAGCCCCTTTCATATTTTGCATGTATGTCCTCTTTACGAGGTTTTCACACAGCAGGGTTATCCATTTTTGCCTGAGGTGCCCTTTGTGGCTTTTTCACCTTAGCTGGATTTTTTTTGACACTTTTGCTCTTAGTTGATCGATTATGGGTGACCAACCAAGACTATCAGGGCATCTCTATTTTTTAGCCCTCCTTTTTTGTGAGGAATTTAGGCCTCCCCTGAGCCATTGAAATTCTTGTTGCCAGTGAGACTTGTGAGACAAGGAACAAGGGGTCCCAAGCTCGATCTCGAAGGCATCTATTTTGGGAGAATAGAAGCCCTAAAATTTGAACCACATGGGTGTAGGAGTTATGGTAATATGAAGCTTTGGAGGCCAAATAGACATGGAAGTCACGATGACACCAAAATTATTTGTAGCCATGTAGACTTAAAGTCGTGATGGCATGAGATTTTTCGAAAGCTCTCTTGGCACTCGAGGGCCGTGCTAGCATAAAAGTTTTGAAAACCATACGAGACCTTAATGGTCTTGATGGTACAAGGATTTGAGAACCATATGGACTTAAAAGTCATGATGGTATAAGTTGAACAACCATATAGACCTTGCTAGTCATGATGGTGTAAGGATTAGCGAACCATATAGACTTGAAGAGTCATGATGGTGTGGGTTTAACAACCATATAGACCTTGTTGGTCATGATGGTGCAAATATTTGAGAACCATGTAGACCTGAAGGGTCATGTGGTATGAGTTGAACAACCATATAGACATTGCTGGTCATGATGGTGTAAAGATTTGAGGATCATGTAGACCTTGCTGGTAGTGATGAGATAAGGCTTTAGAAACCATGTAGACTATAATAGTCATTATGATGTAAAAGCTTGAAAGTCATATAGACCTTGGTGGTCATGATGGCACAAACCTTAGAGAGTTATAAAGGCCTTGAGAGCCATGATAACATCAGAGTTTCTATGACGACCATGAATGTCATAATGGTACAAAGGTTTGAAAGCTATGTAGTGCAAAGGACCGTGATAGTACGAGACTTTTGCAAACCATGTAGACCAAAACTTGAAAGGGTCATTATGGTACAAATGTTTAAAAGTAATTCGTGCCTTGAGGTTTGAAAGCCATGTAGGTTGTGAGAACTGTGATGGCATGAAAAAATTTTGGGAGGCTATATAGGCGTTGAAAGCCATGATAACAATGAGTTTTTTTTTGGAAACCACATAGACTAAAAAGGTCATTATGGTATGGAGACTTGGAAAGCCACATAGACCTTGTTGGTCATGATGGCATAAATTTTAGGAATCATGCGGACCAAAATGGTCATTATGGTGTAAAAACTTGAAAATCATATGGACCTTAGACGGTCACTATGATATGAAATTTCGAGAGCTATAAAGGCCTTGAGGGCCATGATAGCTTGTTGTAGACAAGCAGCCTTTGGCGATGGACCGAAGTGGGGGGCCTCAACCTTTGGCATCCAAGCTTGTTTCAATTTGGGAGAATGCTTTCCCTTGGACCTTCGGGCAAAAGACTTGCTCCTATGCCCCCTGTCAATGTTCTGGGTAGAATTCGGATCTTTAGCCCGTGTAGCTTTAGCCCGTGCATTTGCAATGTGGCCTAGGGCTGTCAGTACCCTGGGCAGAAAGTTTGTTCTTGGCCCACGTCGTCGCAGCATAGTTTAGGGGCTTGCCCCCAGCCGCCTATGGATATTGGGTCGAATCTTTGATTGATTAACTTGATGGTTTGGTGAGCTGAAGGTTGATCCCCCGTCTTGATAGCTTTGAAGTGGTCGTCTGGTCGGACAACCATCACATTCATTTGGGTGAAAGATTTGTTCCTTCCCCTTGTGTAAATGTTGATAACCGGTCTTTGAGCCGTCCAACCATAGTAACCTGATGGGTTGAGGGTTGGCCCCCACCCGAGCAATCACCGTTTGGGAAGCCCTGACATCTTCTGAATAGAGGATTTGTTCCTCGTTTTTGTAGTGTTTTTGGGCTAAACCAGTGGTCAATTAGCCATGGTATTCTTGTGGGTTAAGGATTGGTTCCTTACCCATAAGTACTTGAACCAGTTAGCCGGAATTGTTTGTCCTCTTGGGAGTTGATTTCCCTTTGGAGCAACTTTGACATGGACCGTTGACCGATCAATCACATCATCTTCTCTAGGTAGAGATTTTATTCCTCACTCATTTGGGAGGTCTAGCCTCTGATTGGGCAACCATTGTGACTGAACGTCATAGAATGAGAATTGATTCCTCGGTGGAGTGACATTAACATTGGCTGTTGCTCAGCCAGCCATTGAGAATTTTGGACGAAGTATTTGTTCTTCATCCAGTTGATAACCATTGACATTTGAGTCAAAAATTTCCTTTGATTGGTGGACATGATTGATTTGGGTTTAGGGATTTATTCCCACCCTAGATGATGGTAGTGCCAGCTTGAATTCGAGAAATTTCTCTATTGTCCGGCCAACGACATTGTTTCTTCATTCGAGGTCGATTTGGACTTTTTCTTCTTTTAATTACCCCTGATCTGTCAGATTTGTTGGGGGTGAAGGGGTTGAACTTTGACTTGGTGTCATTATTTTCCATTCTGGTCGGATATTGTGTTGGCAAACAACAATATATGTCTATGATAACCGACTTGCACAACTTTGATACTGGGACTTAGAAGGACAGATTCCATCGCCTTGCCCCCAGTATGGCTTGCTTTATTGTAGGGCATATGAGAGAATAAGCCGACCGAGCATTTTCTTTCCTCTCAGCCCCTCTCTATGAGTGGGAGACTTTGTGTCATCATTTGCCTTCCTCCGTGGTCAGGATGGGAAAGCATATCGGGCAACTACCTTCTTGGGGTCCTCTTTTGAACCTTGGACTAAATCAACACCAGTAGCCTTGATGGCATTGGGTCGAGGTGGCTTGCATGCTTGTTTGGGCTTCTCGGGTTATTGGGCTCCCCTGGCCGCGTTGAATTCAGCATTTTGCCTTGACATTCTTTTAGACAACTCCTGGAGAGAGTAGTTGTTCAGACAAAGTTTAAAACAGGATTTCCCCCTATGTGTTGTGTTGAATCTTCAATACCGTGATGAATCTGGGTGTTAGGAACCCATATTTGCTTGACTTTCGGGGATTGGTTCCCCCTTGTACTGACTGACGTCCAATATTAAGGATTTTTTCCTGTCCGGCTTGGTGCCCCCTGGGTTAAAGATTTATTCTTACCCAAGATGATAGTAGATGAAATGGGGGATCTCTCCCCTGCACATCCAATGGTGACTTTTGATCGGTTCAATAACCGATTGGCCTTCAATCCCAAGGAGTGGTTCCCTGACTGGGGTATCTTGATAAACAGGTCTTAAGCAGATCCACTTTAGTAGCAAGATGGGTAGAGGATTTATTCCTCTATCCTGGCTAGTTGAACCTGCAATAGACCAGCCTTAATTTTTTTGAAGGGTAGGGAGGTTCTTCCTTGCCCGTAATGTGATGGTATCATTTGACCCGGTGACGAGTTTAGCCTCATCGATATCCTTCAATAGTTGAGGTTGATGCGGGGAAGGTCTTCAATGGCCTGTGGTCCCCGTCACCATGCAAGGGAAGCTTGACCACTAATCACATTATTTGTGATGTTTTGTTGTGGTTTTGGATTGACGTGTGGTTGCGGATGATTAACCATGTACTATCCCATGTCGATTGCAGCTTCCTTGATCAAATTTTCTGCTATGTTCATGAACAAATAGTAGTTTTCAGCAGGGTGACCCAACCTGCAGTGGTATACACCGAAGTTTGGGTCATCAAATTTATAAACCTCGGCTGGTTGCTTAGGTTGAGGCAAGCTGATCAGATTTTCTCTGATATAGACATCAAAAAGCCTTTTAGCGTGCTCCCGTGTAAAGGAGTAAGACTTCTTCATTTCCTCGGCTAGAGCAAGACTATTCCTCCGTGGAGCGGGCTTCTTGGCTTTGGAGGGGGACAGGAAAGGTTGCCCCATTGAGGCTTGTGCTTGCCCCTGGTGTGAAGTCAACCGTGTGAACGTCCTTACATAAGGACGTGAAGGCTTTCTCTTTCGCGGTCCTTTGTAGGGTTGTCCGCATAGAACATTTCCCATTCAAACATGACTTACTTTATCTTCGTCGAATGTCCGAATGTTGGCTATCGGGAGTTTTTCAAGGATTTACGGCCTAAGCCCCTCTTGCATCGTCCTACGCCTCTTCATTTGCCCGGCGAATTAAGGCACCTCACGCCGAGATTCGCCGTCTTTTGATGAAGTCAACGACAATTTGATCCGCCGCATGTCTTCCCAACCTACGACCGAGTTGGGCTTCAACTTGAGTACCACTCGAAGGTAGGACCTGTGAGAGTGGTAGAAAAGTAGCAAAGTAGACAGGACTCTTCTAGGGCTAACTTGCCCATATGAGTTACATACATTGCTAGTTGTTCTTTAGGTGACCCCCGTCCAAATCTAGGACATTTTGGGACTTTTGTCACCTCTGATGCAGCCATTTGAACTGACGGTGGATGCGGTAGGGAGTCCGATACAAGTCCATGGTCGTCATACCATCGGCAGGTTCTGCCAACTTGGCATCCACAAATTGCTTGATGATCATTTTATGAGCAACTGCGGGGTGGTTCCTCAATGTGCTTTGCTCTTGGTTGTTAACATTGCCTTTAGGCTTGTTTTGGAACCGAGGAGCAAGTTGTTGATTTGGTCGAGAGAGTGTCAGTTGTTCCGGACGCCTCCCTTGGGTGACTTTATGTATGTCAACTAGCCCAGGTTGTGGTGCAGGTTGAGACTGCAACCCTTTCGTACTCATGACAAGAGTCCTAAGCTCTTTATTTTCTCTCCATAGCTCAGCCAAACTGAGCATGGGAGGTGTGACTTCGGCTTTTATAGGGGGGTCTTGATGACGTGTTTCCCCTTGCTCTTCTTGTTGAAAAAGATCAACCGGAAGATTTTGTTGTGCCAAAGCCACTTGCTGTCGTGTAACCGGACCTACTCGGGCTGGCTGTCTCGAAGCCTCCCTGACATTCTCGGACCGGTTATTGGAACTTAATGTGTAGCATGCGAAGATTGTCATCTTGCTACATGCCCCCGGTGTGGTATTTTTGCCGCAGGCTCCTCTGAGAAGGAGAGGCGTTTGAAAACAGATACCCCTGTGGTTGTTGTTATTCTTTTGTGGTGGTGGTAGGTTTAAAGAAGTGATTCTTTGACCTTACGCACCGAGGTGGTCGATTCAGTCGACCAATCGATGACCCATTGTCGATTGAAGTGCATCAACAACAATGTGATGTGCTTGGGTTTTGGAAACCCGCATTTGCTTGAATTTTGGGGAGTGGTTCCCCTTTGAACGACTCGGTATACACCGGGGTGGTTGATTTTGCAACCACGTGATGCACTTGGGTTTTGGGGAACCCGGACTTGCTTGAATTTTGGGGAGTGGTTCCCCTTGAACAATTTGATGCCCTGCGGGCACATGATTTGCCTCTAGTCGGAAAGACAATTCGGGAGACAGGAGAGCTTCTTTCTACACTCCCCTCAATGACTTTTGGTCGATTCAGATACCAACCGGTCTTCATTTTTAGGGAGTGATTCCCTGGCTGCGTCATCCTTGCAAGATGGACCTGTAGTAGGCTCGCAGAGATAGCATGGAGGCTGGGAGATTTGTTCTCCACCTTAGCTTGTCGGACTCGTGCCGGGTCCATCTTGGTCTTGAAGGTCGAGGAGTTATTCCTCGCCTGTTGGAAAGTGGTGGTGTGATGTTCCTCACATTGCGGGCTTGAAATGCCCGGTAGTGACTTGTGGTCGATGTAGAAACCGATCGGTCTTCATCTTCAGGAAATGATTCCTTAGCCGAGGTGTCATCACAAAATAGACCTTTAGATCTATGTAGTAGTCAAACGGGCATAGAATTTGTTTCTTGCCATGAGTAGTTAGACCAATGATAGGTCATCCTTTTTTTTTGAATGTCGAGGAGTTCTTCCTTGTTCGACGTGCCATGTTGGCATATGACCCGATAACGGGTTTGACTTCATCAACCTCTTTCATGGGGTGAACATGTTGCAAGGTTGGCCTTGCAGGCTTCAAGTTTGGTTGGTCCTTTTAGTGCGTACGGGCAACCGACACTTGGTGGACAATTGCAGGCACCAATGTCGGCACCACGTCTACCTTGGTAAGGATGGGGAGCATAGGCTCTATTGCCTTAGTGGCAGTGATGAATGCTTCATAAGGACTCAGCATTGAGTCTTCAGTTGTTGGGGTGACAATATCCACCCCGAGATGGTCTGATCGCCGGATGACTGAGGGGAAATACCCTGTATGTCAAGGGTACACCAAGGTGCCCCCCCTGTCGCAGTTGATGACGTAGTCTTCCAAGAAGAAGATCTTCGTCTCCCTTTCCATTGCTTGGTGCTTTGAGTCTTCCTTCCGATTTGAACAAAGACAGACTAAAGGGATGAAAAGTTATATAAGAATTTGGCAGATTTATGACTTCACTAAGTTGCTGTGACGGAAAGATGAAGGGAGAGAGAGGTCCCACCGGGCGTGCCATTTGTTGGAACCTCGAATTTCCTCCTCTCTTTTTTTGGTAGAAAATTCTTTTTGCTTTAGGCTAGCATTGACTACTATGAAAATATGTGGTATTCATAGGAGTATTAGCTAATTTGATGTGGTATTATTTTATAGGAACACCGATGGTTCCACAGATTTGCTAAGTGTCGATATGGGTATCACCCACCACTTAGATGATACGAACCACAATTTAATTTGTGAGGTTATCGAGTTCTTTGAAAATAAATTTTGACCTCTCTCCATCGGACTTGCGATATTCCGGTGTTAATTACATCGACGAAACACTCGAATACCCTTGATTGACCGTCACAGCAACATATTGATCGGAAGTCATTCATCCACATAAAGAAAGCTGGAAGACATATCCCCATGGCCTTATGAGATGGAATTTGGTTGAACTTAATTCAAACTTTTAAGTTTGGGTTCATTGATTTTCTTCTTGATTTAAGATTTGATTTGATTTGTTTTTGTCTACGTCTTTGGTCATTTGTTGACTTAGACAATTTTGAGTTGATCTTTTATCCACCTCTCAAAGTCCATGGGGATTAGATGTCATCTTTGGATGACACATCGGGTCAATCGAACTTGAATTTATTTCATGTCGATTCGGGTACATGGAAGTACAATAAATGAGGGGGCATTCGAGCCTTTATTCCTCAACACATGTCAAAGTTTGTTCGGTTTGGCCAGCACTTCGGCTTTACCGATTTGGGTTTCGGCTTTGTCGGTATTTCAGTTTTACCGAACCAAATTTTCTTCATATATCCATGAATGGCTTGATTGCATTTGATATGCGGCATTTCTGGAGCTTCTTCGGTTTTTGCTGACATTTCAACTTTACCGATCTGGGTTTTGGCCTTTTCGGTATTTTGGCATTACCGAACCAGATTGTCTTCATGTGTCCAAGAATAGCTTGATTGCATTTGATATGCGGCATTTCTGGAGCTTGTTCGGGTTTGCCGACATTTCGAACTTTACCGTCCGGGTTTCGGCTTTTCCGACATTTCGGTCTTACCGAACAGTTGTCTTCGTATATCCAAGAATGGTTTGATTGCATTTGATATGCGGCATTTCTTGGAGCTTGTTCGGGTTTGCCGACGTTTCGGCTTTACCGATCTGGGTTTCGGCCTTTTCGGCTTTCCGGCCTTACCGAACCAGATTGTCTTCGTATATCCAAGAATGGCTTGATTGCATTTGATATGCGGCATTTCTTGGAGCTTGTTCGGGTTTGCCGACATTTTGGTTTTACCGATTTGGGATTTCACCTTGATTTTCCGTTCGGTTTGACCGGCAATTCGGTTTGACCGATTTGGGTTTTCAATTTGAATTCCCGTTCGGTTTGACCGGTATTTCGGTTTGACCGACTTGGGTTTTCTATTTGAATCCCCGTTCGGTTTGACCGGCATTTCGGTTTGACCGATTTGGGTTTTCATTTAGAATTCCCGTTCGGTTTGACCGGCATTTCGGTTTTACCGATTTGGGTTTTCATGTTGATTTCCCATTCGGTTTGACCGGCATTTCGGCTTTACCGACTTGGGTTTTCATTTTGATTTCCCGTTCGGTTTGACCGGCATTTCGGTTTGACCGATTTGGGTTTTCTATTTGAATTCCCGTTCGGTTTGACCGGCATTTCGGTTTGACCGATTTGGGTTTTCATTTAGAATTCCCGTTCGGTTTGACCGGCATTTCGGTTTGACCGATTTGGGTTTTCATTTAGAATTCCCGTTCGGTTTGACCGGCATTTCGGTTTTACCGATTTGGGTTTTCATGTTGATTTCCCATTCGGTTTGACCGGCATTACGGCTTTACCGACTTGGGTTTTCATTTTGATTTCCCGTTCGGTTTGACCGGCATTTCGGTTTGACCGATTTGGGTTTTCTGCTTGTATCCAAAATAGCAAGCTACTTTGGGCCCCTTTTAATGGAAAGGTAGCGCAAAACCACATAATTTCGGCAGCATTTCGGCTAGACCGAAGTTGGGTTGGCTATTTTCTATCCAAAATAGTTTACTATTTTGGGCCCCTTTTTATGGAAAGGTAGCGCAAAACCAGCCCCTTTTTATGGAAAGGTAGCGCAAAACCGAGGTGAGAATGTAGAGCTTCTCTCTCTTCCCAACTCTCTCTTTTCTCCACACTCTCCAACCCCATGTACGTATGGCACTTGGGGGGGTATTTATAGAGGTTTTTGGAGGGGCAAAAGGGTCATTTTGAAGACCCCACTAAACCCATTTTCGAGTTAGTGGGGGGTGACCAGAGCGGGGTGAAGTTACCCCCATTTTCCCCCATTTTTCTTGATTTTTCTGCACTGTTTGACCAAAGTCAAACCGGGGGGTAAGTTCACCCCCCGGTTGACAGACGCCCCCTGGTTGGCAGTCGTGTCTCCTTTTTTTTTTTTTTGAAACCCCCCCCGGTCAACCGGGAACAGCCCCGGGTTGACCAGGGGCACCGGCCCACGCAGCCGGCTGCGCCCGTGCGGCGTTTCCTTTTTTTTCATTCATTTTTTTTTTCTTTTCAATCGCGGCCAGCCGCGGAACCGCTGCCCCCCTTCGGCCCTTCTCTCTCCCCGACAGGAGATGCCCGCGAGGGCTTGCGGCGACTGCCCTCGGCCATCCTTTACGCGGCGACGGCGGCGGCGATAGTTGGCGGCGGCGATGGCGGCGGCGTCGGTTGGTGAAGGCGGCGGCGACAAGGGGTTCTCCCCTCTCCTCCTCCATCCTTTCCTCTGCCTCCGACAATGGCTCGCGGGAGCTTTGGTCGGAGAAGGCGGCGGCGACACCTCCTGGCGACGGTGACGGCAGAAGAGGGCGGCTGCGGCACCATTCTTTTCTTCTCCTCCTTGCCTCCCTCTCAACGCGAGCGCGCGAGGGTTCCCGGCGGGGAACTTTGCGGCGGTGGCTTCAAGCGGACTCCGGCGATGACGGGAGGAGCTTCTCCAGTGACCGCGGAGGCGACGTCGGCTTCTCCCGCTCCCGGTGGGCTTGACAGATGTGCAGGAGAGTGACGACGACCACATTGGGGGCCTTAGCCCCTTTTGCCGGCGGTGATAAGGGGGTTTTTGCTCCTCCTTCGGCTTCTCCCTCCTATTCCGTTTCTTCTTCTTCCCCCTTTTTTCTTCTCTCTCTTTTAAGAGAGATTTTTTTTGGTTCGACAGTTACCCTCATCACTTCATGATCATTTCAAACACAAGCTCGGTTGTAGGGACGTTAATTAAATCATTTATTTATAACAAAATCTTGATGGAAAAATAAATTAAAAGGGTCTGTTTGGATCAATGTAAAAACAAAATCATTTAAACATCTTCTTTGTAGTAGCTTTTCCAAGGAAATTGAAAACATAATATGTTATTTGGTTACATGTAATTAATTCATACTTTAATTTTTCATAAATTGTTTTTTTACAAATACATTTATTCATTTGAACATTGTAAACTATTCTCTAAAAATTATCTTTTGCTTGTAAAATAATATACCTTTAGAGAAGCCGAACATGTGATTTAATTATTTTTTTAAAAATATTATTTTTGATTCATTTGATGACAAGTCAAAGTAAAACATATAAATATTGTATTAATATAAAATACTATACTATTTTATGAAACATAAAATGTGATCTATCATTTGTTTAATGTAAAAATTATTTTTTTAAAAATACTTTCATATAGGTAGTCGTATGTAAAACTTTCTTTCAAAGTTTCTTATTAGTTGAAAATTTTATGTTTGCAAATAAGTATTTATTAAAATATTATTTAATAAATAAATTTTTTATTTATTATTATAAATCTTAAATAATTTTACTTAATAAGTAAGTTTTCAAGTTGATTTGACCCAACCAACTTACTCTAGAACCCTGAGCCCACCTACCTTGTTATAACGTCAACTAAAGATAGGACTCACAAAAATTTCTTTTATCCAATTACTCCTCTAAAAGGGATCACTTTGAAAACAATGAACTAAGAGTTTTTTTAGCAAATAAAAAGAATCACGGTAAAAAAATGAGATTAAGGGTCACTTTGATTTGAGAATTAGTAATACCATATTTAAACCTGTCAACGAGTCACCTTGATCCAACATCTGACCCAGATCCAAAAATCTAAACATTATTTCGGGTCTGACATTTTCCTGAACTATTCGTCATGGGTAAACCTGACAGTGAATTCAAATATTTGGGATCTCTCGGAGTCTATCCAACCCCGAAACCCAATATAACAATATCAACCCAAAGACCCGATGAGGAGATACTCTTTCGCCTGTTGTGGTGTTGCAAAAGGGCCCAACATTTAGGGCTCGATCAAGGGTTGCCATCTGCGGTACTCTGGGGATCAACTATGGGAAGCTCGGTGACTACCTGCTACCCCCGCCCCGTGCCGTGAAGCTCATCTAGAGCATACGTGCCGCCCGCATCAAGCTTTACAATGCCAACCCTACCATCCTTCGGCAAAATTGTTGGCAGACACTCCTCCTTCCTCCTCTTTTTCAATTCCTGCCAGAGCCTTCGTCCTGCTCTTTCCTAGGGTTCCTCCACGCGTCCCTCCGCTCCTCATCCCCAGTGGTGGCTGATCCAATAAGGGAGGAGAAGTCCCGCAAGCCCTCGAAGAGGTTGATGTGGTGGGAATCCAATAGCGGTAGAGAGTCAAACTCCGTACCGTCAAGATTTTGGGGCTTGCTTGTGTCCGGAAGACTATTATTGAGGGTGGCCTTTACAAAACTATATTGAGGGTGTAGTTTATGATGCCATTGTAAGTTAATTCAGGTTTAAAGAGTCCTTCGATAATGGGACAACCATTAATTTGAGTATCCTTAATTAACGATGAATTATGTTGAGGGTAATATATGCCCTACTTAATTAATCCTTAATTAACCGAGGGTGATAAGAAAGTGATGAGGGTAACCGAGATTGACCACTAGCAGTGGAATCAAACAAATCATTTACACATAACTAAGTGGAATGCCGGGTCAGGTAATTGAGCGGCCCGAGCAAGTCCGATATTCCCCGTCTTCTTATGGTCATCTTAAATATGTAGACCATCTCTTATTGTTATCTAATTATACGTTAACAACTATATCGATACTAATCTTTTAAACTAATACATGTGTAAAGGCCTTTATTTAAGAAAATTTTAGTTTTGTAAAGGCCACCCTCAATAATAGTCTTCCGGACTCATGTCATATAAATAAATAAAATATATTAGTTTTAGGTAATAAACTACACCCTCAATAATAGTCTTCCGGACTCATGTCTTAGTTCCTTACATCACAATGATAAGGAAGACGATTATAACAGTTCGGTTACAATATCTTTGATAATCGCCCATTAATATAGAATCGTGGTGAATAAAGCTTACATGAGCTTTATTCCTCCCATTATCATACCTTCTTATACATCATGATGACATGCATAATTCCTCTAATTTCTACTTATAATTGTCCCAACCAAATGATATTCCCCTCTAGTAACTGAAAAGGATACAGCACCACTAATGATTTACCGGCTGTTTTCTGATTTGCCAGTGAAATTTTTACCCGGCTCAACTTGCCCAAATTTAATGATTGTAATTACTCCACTCAGTACAATACCCAACCTGAGAGAGACAATTGTACACAGCTTTTCATTTATCAAAATACTGGCAGCAAACTACAAGATTATCCTTTGTCTATTAGAGGGGCATTTCTTAGTAAAAGGACAAACTATATCTCTGCTCAAAGAAATAAAACCTAGAGAAGGCACACCATAAAAAAAACGATACTTGGTGCTGACTAAGGCCGCTTGAACCGAAGCAATGATATTTTCTTTATGATGAATAATTAAATATTTTCAGAGGAAAAGAAATGTCATAATGTCTGGATTAATGTCCAGCATAGTATCATAAAAGCTTCCTGAAAATCTCATTCCGCAGGAACATCACTTGAGGCGTTTAATCTTATGAAAGTATAAAAAGACCGATGGCAGCCAGGTTTCCAGAAAGCACACAGAAAGAAAAAAGCTGACTGATCAAGTAACCTAAGGGTGCTCTTCGTATCCCATCATCCAAGTGCCACAAGTATGCTAACCTGGGAAAGGGTGCATATTAAGTGCCTTTAAACATTACATGACTTGATATAATGTTGGGGACTTAGAGAGAATCGGCTGATTTGGGTGCATAAAGGGTCAATATCGGACTTGCAAGTCCGATAGGCTTATGGGGGGGGGACACCCTGATTTCTGATCTGAACATAAGTGTCAAGGTGACAAAGTATCCAAGACATTGGAGAGTGTGAAATAAACTTAAGTGACTGTTTAGGCGTCATCTAAGCAGTCAAGACAATAGGATTAGGTGTTTATATATATATATATATGTAATTACATATATACATAATTATATATATGTATATGTGTACATATATACGTATATATCTACTTTAAATGTGAGTAGAAAAAAAAGATTCGTACAATGATACAACTAACAATCTTACAACAATTTTAAAAACTTATAACAACTAATAAAATTGACATATAACAAGAATACAATTTATGTGAAATTGAAAGCACATTGCATATTCCAAAATTTAAATGCAACTCTTTATTAATTAAATTTACTTAGAAAATGATCTGTAGTTGTATTATTTGATCTTCTTTCCTCTAAAAATCTGCAGAGTAAAGTTGACAACATACACAAATATGATATGCAAATCAATATGCCACATTATCACACATGGTCACAAGATAATAGAAAGATAGAAATATGAAACATACTTAAAGCAATAAGATCAAGTACATATGACAAAGTAATCAACTAAAGTGGTTAAAAAAACGAATAACTAAAGAGTCATAATCTAACATATTCGCTTATAACATGATGACATATCAAATTTTAAAATCAAAAACAACATTCTGTAAAACCTCATCTTGTGCATTAGCCTCCTCATATGTATCGTCACCTTCTTCATCATTTGTTTCCTCCCATAATACATCTTCGTTATTATCATTTATATCATCATTCTCTTCATATTTTTCATCACTCTTCGTTATTATAGCTCATACCCACGGTCCCTCGTCTCCTTCAGTACAGTCCAGAAGTCCTGCATGCAGTCTTCTCTGCCCAAAATCCTAGCTATCATATTGTAAGCTATACCATCTGCTGTGAAAGATGGATTATCGTTGGCCCATCGGAAGAACATAAATGCTTTCGTCGGGTACCCGTACAGTCGGTCCAAGGCAGCAGTGACCAAATCAGGGGATAACTTCATATCCAAGACCTTCAATTCTTCCCAAACAACATCCCCCAGTTCATCCCCTTTTCTAAGAATGGTGCATATCCTGCCAGACGTCCTTAAGACATAATTTTCAGGAGAGTTCGACTTGTAGCTTTCAGCTGGTCGAGATCCTTAACCATCCCTTTCTCGTTGAAACTCTTGCAGACTTTCATAAAGGTGTTCTTGGACAAGACATACTCCTTTTTCTTCATTTTGTCAAGCGTATTCCAGAATTCCAATGAATTCCCCTCCACGCCCAGTATTCCAAGCATCAAGTTGTACGTATTTGAGCTCAAGATCCCGTTTTTCCCCTCCAAAACCCAATTAAAGACCCGCCGGGCAACTTCTGGTCTCTCTTCCAAGCTCTCCATCACTGAATTTACGGTGCCATGGTCCATACAGATGCCGGCCGACTCCAACTGAGCCTTGATCTCCTCAAAACTGCTCGCCTCCGAGAAGATATTTACCAGTTGGGAATGGTCGGCACCATTCGCTTCGACAGCGGCAGGCTCCGAGGAGAACCGGCGGGCGGCCGCCAAAGCGAATGTGCTAAGACGAAGACCAAAGTTCGGGGCGATATGGAGGCGCACCTGGAAGCGAGAAGATGACGTCGTCACAGGGATCCGCTGAGAAAAACCTCGAACAAGTAGTGCCTTCCATGCGGATCTCATCCTTCAATATGATCACCACCGCTGCCAGAGCCGCCTCGCTATGGATTTCCTGGACAGTAGAAGACGGGGAGGAGAGAATGAATCGACCGAACAGGAAAAGTGGATGGAAGAGGAGATGCTTATGATGCTGGAAAGAGTGTAGGGAAAGCGCCGGGGAGAGGAATGCTGGAAAGCTTGGTTGGGCTGGCGGGCGCTGGGAAGAAATGAAGGTGCCCGTCAAAAGCAGCTCCGGCTTGGAATACCGGCTGTTGGCAATCATGTCATTTGGTCTCCTCCGACCTCGGGAAGATTAGGGCTATCGCCCCCTTCTCTTACCACGTATTATTCGTTTTTGTCTTAAAAAATATAGGAGTTATTACTTTTTAGTCCTCCAAAAATTTAAAAATTATTTTTTAGTCTAACCCTTTACGTGACTTATTTCTTAGTCCCGCTTCCGTATATTTAAAAATTTGTAGTCCCTTCCGTTAATCAAACACGTGTATTCCCATAATGCCCCTGTATCCCATAGATACTGGTACTGCTGTTATTCAATTCGCCCGACCATTCGAACAGAGGCAACACAAACCCTAGGTCACTCCGCCGCCGTTGTGGCTCTCTTGCCGCCCATATGTGGCTTCCTCTTCCTCGGATTTGGGGGCAGTAGCATGATGATATTTTCGGCAGCACGGCATCTACTCGACATCTCGTCATCGTCGGCAGCTGACCTGCCGATCTGCATCTCTCTCCTCGGCCACCGCCGTTTCTCACTCTGCTGGTTCTTCCACCGTTGGATCAGGTGGTGTCGCTGGCACTACCCGATTCCAACTCCGAGTTGCCGCCGCCGCTCCAAGCAGCAGCGGTCCTGCAGACGCGCGGTCTTGCCCCCCTTGTCGTCTGCTCAGGCTGGTGCACCGCCAGGTGTGGCCAGCTACGGCGATGGGGAGCAAGCGACGGCAGAGAGCAATAAACCTTCCAGCCCGTCGTCAGGTGGCTTCTGGCCTTCTATTCCAATAGCCCTGCCTCCGTCAAGAGCAGCCATTCTTCCTTCAATGCACATGGGATATTTTCAAGCGATCTAAGATAACAAAATGATGAACTAACTTTTTCGTTAATTATTTTATGAAAGAAGTCATATTGATAAATTCAACTTTTTATCTTGTATTATGTGTGAACCGGAAACGGATGCTCAGTTACGTATAGGGGATGAGGGGGTAAAATTGGTAAAAGAGAGTGTTGAGTTACCTTCGACGGTGTGAGGAACAGATAGGAGTGAAAATTACAATATTTTCAGATTTGGGATTAAAAGATAAAGAAACAAACGGATGGGACTAAAAAATAAAAAGGACTCCAAATGCGGGGGCGGAAGTTGATTTGGCCAAAAATGTATTGTTCATCAACACTATACAAGGTATTAAGATATTACATCGAATCAATGGTTTCCACTGCTTCTGTAAGTGTTCTTGATTTGAATCTTCTTGATCTGTTATTGCGAAACGGAGGTGCAAATAAGTAGAATAATATGTTGTTCAGACTTTGGCTCATTTGTTTTTGTTTGAGATTTGGTCTGAGTTTACAAACAGGTTGAACTTATGTTCGAACTCAAGTTGTGAAGAGTTCGATATTTTCGAGTTTGGTTGGTCGTGTTACTTGTTTACTTGACCTGGCTCAAGTTCGAGCAAGTCCAAGTTTGAGTTTGATATCAATTTAAGAGTTAAGTTTGTTTATGCAGCTCGTTAACAAAACTTGAATTTAAACTTATTTATGAAGTTTAAATTTGAGTTTAAATTTAGATTAAGTTTTATTTTAATATAATAAATTAATATTATATATATTAATTATTTTTACCTTATTTTAAAATATTTAATTGAGTAATCGATTAATTATTTAAATAAGTTATTCAAGAATTTAATTCCATCAAATAGGAATTTGTTCAAGGTGGACTGTTTACGCGTAAACTTTTATTTTCTTATTCAAACATGATCGTTTAAAATAATAAACAAGTGAGTGTCGAGCTATGTGCCTGGGTGCAAGGTGTGTTGGGTTGGTGATTCGGCTGATATTTGGGCCGACCGATCCCGACCCGGCCCCGCGACCGCAACTCAATTAATATATTTAAATGATTTTTTTTATTTTTATGACCCAACTCGACCCCGACCCGACCCGACCCGGGTCGCGCCCCCAACTAACTTGGGTCAGTTTTAAGCCCAACCAATGTGGTCTTGACTTCCGACCCTACCTTCCTTGCATGGGTGTATCGAAGTTGTTAGCGGCATCACCCTTAATTGTTGATCGTTGATGGCTTGGTTTTCCCGAGTGGCAAAAACTGCTTGTCGCTGGTTGCCCGGTCAATTTTTATCTCACAAGTTTTCTCTTTTCCCTGCATACACGCAAGGGTGGTTTGCTTGTCCTTGCTAGTTCATCTGGTCATCTGAATCACAGTAAAATGAACCACAAGCGTTCATCTATAGCCTCTCTATTTCTGCGAGGTTATGTATCCCTTACAGTAAACTTTCTTCTAAATTTATCCACTTCTGGGGTTGTGCTCGACGCTCGTCTCCCTTTTCGACACACCTGAAGGCAACCGAAGAGTGTTTAGGTGCGCAGCTGGCCTCCTAATATATCAAAACACTGCCAATTTGTCATCTCTATCGGCAGAAAGCATATATATATTCCAAGCTATTATTAATAATGCAATGCGATAACAGGAGCGATATATGCTTAATGTCTAGTGATATGTTTATTGCATGGATGTAGGATACAATGACAGGAGGTGCATAGTTTTTAAGTTTCATGGAATCAAATACTCAATAATTCATGTTGCTCACAATTCACATTACATTAGTGGAAAGGTAGGTTCTCAGACTTTTCAGTGTGATGACGAACATCTGTACACGACTCTGGAAGTGATACTAAGCTGCATAAAGTGCAGATTCGAAAGCCCTGATAACGTAGTCTGCGTACCCTCGTATGACGGTGATGGGTGTCAACTGTCAATGGACTGAGTCGCTGAGCTAATATATGCGTCTTTCTTTTGTGCCAATTATTTCGATAGGTTTTTTTTTCTAACTCGAAGTTCCATTGAGTTTATGTCACGTCCCGAATTTCTTAACCTGCGCAGCGGAATAAATTCGGAGATGGGACCGGGGAATTAACTCCTATATTACGTCGGTTTGAGAAAATTAAAGACTAACAGGTCCCAATTCATTAAAATAAATAACACAATATAAAAATAAATCATACCTTGATTTCATTATAAACTAAATTCTCTAAATCTCTTCTACACTAATCCTGATCCACTACGCTTCTGCTGCGCTAAATCTGTTTATCTGAAAAATGTTAGGAGATTTGGAATGAGTCACACGGACTCAATAGGACTTATACCCAACTTTCCTATTATATTAACACATCTAACTGCTAATTATATGCATAAACCAGACCCACCAATTGGTATAATATCATATAGACTATTTATCGTGTTTATTTATTTAAATGGGATTTCTTTCACTAAATTACCCATTTAAACATACCTCTACATGAACTTGGCTACCAACTAAACTAGTCTATATGTTCATGCCATCTAAACTTGCATGAGTCAACTGTGCATGCTTTAATGACATTTCCATTCCATGTGTCTCAGTAAATCATATGTCATACTTGGACCTCTCAACTCCAGCTATAAATATATATAAGAAGTATCATATAGTAAGCTAGATCCTTAGTACACCTAGGCAGGGCATACTTAGGACAAACCACGGTATCCAGGATCGAAGGATACACCGGATTTCACTACGTCATCTGCTGTCCCAGGACCACTAAAGTAGGCTGGAGGACCTCAACAAGTAAAAACCATATATCTACTCAGACAAAACCAATTCAATCAACCAGATATGCCAATTATCAAGTAATGCACAACTATTTCATTTTACCAACAATTCATGCAATAGACCCAATCAGAACAGGATATGCAAGTGTATCATATCATTCACATAATTCAATTTTACACCAATTTATGCAATTGACCCAATCAGAAAGGAATATGCAACATAATTGGGCATATTAACTTCAATTAATCACAATTCCAAATCAATTAATCAAATAATGCACTTTACAAGATCAGACAACCATTAATATTAATTAACCACATTCCATAATTATCATGACATCAACTTCCAATCCAATATAATTATTAATGATTTAAGATCATTCTAAACATAAATCAGATATAATTATAATCATAAAAGGTCACAACTCATTTTTCATATATCAATTCATGTTATTCATAACATAAATAAGGTATAAATACAATCATAACAGGTCATATTTCAATTTTTATGAATTAATATAACCAATCTAATTAATCATCACAATATATCTTATTTAATGATTTTCTAATCCACATTAATTAAAAATTGCATCTAACTAATGCAAATCATGAAACTATGCATGAATGACATGATAAATATCTAACTAATCTCATGCAGACAATTAAATACATAAACATTATTTATTCATCATTTTCTAACTAATAATCTAATAATCATATTTTAACACATTAATTACAATATCATGTGCTAAGGATGAGTTGGGATACCTACCTCAAAGATATCGGTAAATTTCCACGTCTAAAAAAAGTCGATGGGATGCCCGACCATGGAACAACGACGACTATGCCAATCGGCAACGTCAAACTCGATGCACAAACTGTAGAGGGGGGCTGTGGTGTCGTCGGAATGCATGGACGCGTGCAGGGAAGAGACCGGGTGAAGCGACAGCGAAAATAGAGAGAGGGAGTGTGGCGAGACAGCGGGCGCAGAGCCGCGTGGGTGAGATAACAAGGCCAAGGCACAGAAGGCAGCAATGCAAAAGAGAGAAAAAGAGATCGGAAGGGAAAGCACAGGAGAGACGACAGCGTCAACGGGCGAGGGGGTGCGGTGTGCCACTTCCGCGCGAGCGCACGGAGACAAAGGGGGGGGAGACGGTGGCGTACTGCACCGCCGATGCATGGCGGCATGCCACCGGTGCTTGGACCACGTGGAGGCGGCCCGCCTGCTCGCGCGGGCTCGCGCGGGATAAGCCTGCGCAGGGCGCGAGAAGGGAGAGAAAAAGAGAGAGAAGAGGGAAAGAGGTAGAGCAGGTAGAGAGCGGGAGGGAGAGCAGGGCCAAGAGAGGAGGGGTGGTGTGCGGCGGCGTTGTGCCGCTAGCGCACATCAAGTGCGCCACTGGCGCACCCCCCCGGGGGAAGCAACGGGGGGGGGGGGGGAGAGAGAGACCCCGAGAGAGGGCGAGAGAGAGAGCGCGGGAGAGACAGGGCGTGGCGGGGGAGCGGGAGGGAGAAAGGAGGAGGAGAAGAAGAAGATAGAGGAGGAAAAGAGAGGGTCGCGGTGGCGACCTTGCTCCAGAAGGGGAGCAAACAGGGGGGAAGTGGCAGGGGTGCAGTAGCGACTGCGCGACGGCGACTGTGCGGCGGCGGCGACGACCGCGGCGCGGGGACGAGCAAAGAAGAAGAAGAACAAGAGGGGGGGAGAGGAGTCGGCAGCAACTACGGCGGTGAGGCAGCGTTGCGGCGACGGTGGTTGGCTGGAGCGGCGTGGGTGACGACGACGGGGAGGAGATAGAGGGGGAACGCGACAATGCGAGGAAAGGGGAATAAATCAGGTGACGGAGGCGGCGAATGGGAGGCGGTGGCGAGGAAGGTTCTAGAGAGAGAGAGAGGCGGCGGACGGAAGGTGGGTGGCGACAGAGGCGGTGGTGGGAAAGAGGGTTCGAGAGAGAGAGAGTTCTCGAGAGGGAGAGACAGGGGAGGCGGTGGAGGGGAGTGGGGTACATGGCGGAAAAATAGTTTTTCAATTTTTTTTTCTACCGGACGTTACATTCTTCCCTCCTCACAAAAATTTCGTCCCCGAAATTTCAAAATATTGCTCTCTGATTTGACAATATCTCCTCCAATTCAATTGATTACCGAATTATGATATATCGATAAAATCCAAATTCACAAAATTTGTAATCCAAGAGGGTATCACATATCATATAAATACTTTTTTCCAAAATCACATATACCATCGGATTCTATTATTCCCACCTCAACAGAAAAGAATTTGCTCTAATTATTCAAAGATATATCGTCAAATGAAATTTTTCTTAAATTTCATCTTATCTAAATCATGATATCAATTGATCTTTCCCTTTTCCAAACTTATCTCTCTATCTAATTTATCCAATCATTAATCATCTATGCCTATATATCTATATATCTTCTAAATTATTTGACTTATCCATTTCTTATATTAACAAAATCACATCCATAGTTCTATCTATCTAGCTATTAACCCCAAAAATCAACTCATTAGATTATTCTTAATTTGATCCACCAGATATCGTCTAAATCCAAATACTCACCGATCCTCCTACAAAATCTAAACTAATAAAAGATTGATCGAATTCTAATTATCTAATATCATCATCTAGTACAATTAAAAATTCCATCCTCAAACGTATAATTCCAACTCTCATTCATGTCTAGGATCATCAATTCTTAAAAGGACCGATTTTGACTCATCCAAACCGACATCCTCTACCCAGGCAGGTCAAAATAGACCTTCGGGCTAGGTTATGGCTCTGATACCAACCTGTCACACCTCGGATTTCTTAACCTGCGCAGCGGAATAAATCCGGAGACGGGACCGGGGAATTAACCCCTATATTGCATCGGTTTGAGAAAATTAAAGACTAACAGGTCCCAGTTCATTAAAATAAATAACACAATATAAAAATAAATCATACATTGATTTCAATATAAACCAAATTCTCTAAATCTCTTCTGCATTAATCCTGATCCACTACGCTTCTGCTGCGCTAAACCTGTTTACCTGAAAAATGTTAGGAGAATTGGAATGAGTCACACGGACTCAGTAGGACTTATACCTAACTTTCCTATTATATTAACAAATCTAACTGCTAATTATATGCATAAACCAGACCCACCAATTGGTATAATATCATATAGGCTATTTATCGTGTTTATTTATTTAAATGGGATTTCTTTCACTAAATTACCCATTTAAACATGCCTCTACATGAACTTGGCTACCAACTAAACTAGTCTATATGTTTATGCCATCTAAACTTGCATGAGTCAACTGTGCATGCTTTAATGCCATTTCCATTCCATGTGTCTCAGTAAATCATATGCCATACTTGGACCTCTCAACTCTAGCTATAAATATATAAAAGAAGTATCATATAGTAAGCTAGATCTTTAGTACACCTAGGCAGGGCGTACTTAGGATAAACAGCGGTATCCAGGATCGAAGGTCATCTGCTGTCCCAGGACCACTAAAGTAGGCTGGAGGACCTCAACAAGTAAAAGCCATATATCTACTCAAACAAAACCAATTCAATCAACCAGATATGCCAATTATCAAGTAATGCACAACTATTTCATTTTACCAACAATTCATGCAATAGACCCAATCAAAACAGGATATGCAAGTGTATCATATCATTCACATAATTCAATTTTACACCAATTTATGCAATTGACCCAATCAGAAAGGAATATGCAACATAATTGGGCATATTAACTTCAATTAATCACAATTCCAAATCAATTAATCAAATAATGCACTTTACAAGATCAGACAACCATTAATATTAATTAACCACATTCCATAATTATCATGACATCAACTTCCAATCCAATATAATTATTAATGATTTAAGATCATTCTAAACATAAATCAGATATAATTATAATCATAAAAGGTCACAACTCATTTTTCATATATCAATTCATGTTATTCATAACATAAATCAGGTATAAATACAATCATAATAGGTCATATTTCAATTTTTATGAATTAATACAATCAATCTAATTAATCATCTCAATATATCTAATTTAATGATTTTCTAAATCACATTAATTAAAAATTGCATCTAACTAATGCAAATCATGAAACTATGCATGAATGACATGATAAATATCTAACTAATCTCATGCAGACAATTAAATACATAACCATCATTTTCTAACCAATAATTTAATAATCATATTTTAACACATTAATTACAATATCATGTGCTAAGGTTGAGTTGGGATGCCTACCTCAAAGAGATCAGTAAATTTCCACGTCCAAAAGAAGTCGATGGGATGCCCGACCATGGAACGACGATGACTACGACAATAGGCAACGTCAAACTCGATGCACAAACCGTAGACGGGGGGGGCTGTGGTGTCGTCGGAATACATGGACGCGTGCAGGGAAGAGACCGGGTGAAGCAACAGCGAAAACAGAGAGAGGGAGTGTGGCGAGACAGCGGGGCGCAGAGTCGCGCGGGGTGAGATAACAAGGCCAAGGCATAGAAGGCGGCAATGCAAAAGAGAGAAAAAGAGATCGGAAGGGAAAGCACAGGAGAGACGACGGCGTCAACGAGCAAGGGGGTGCGGTGTGCCACTTCCGCGCGAGCGCACGGAGATGGAGGGGGGGGAAGACAGCGGCGTACTGCACCGCCGATGCACGGCGGCATGCCACTGGCGCTTGGAACACGTGGAGGCGGCCCGCCTGCTCGCGCGGGCTCACACGGGATAAGCATGCGCAGGGCGCGAGAAGGGAGAGAAAGAGAGAGAGAGAAGAGGGAAAGAGGTAGAGCAGGTAGAGAGCGGGAGGGAGAGCAGGGCCAGGAGAGGAGGGGGTGGTGTGCGGCGGCATTGTGCCGCTAGCGCACATCAAGTGCACCACATTGTTGGGTCGTTTTCCTGAAAATCGACAAAAATACAACTATACGAACAAATTAAAAATAAATAAATGAAGTTAGAAGCATAGCCTGTTGGGTCGAAGCACGTAATCGCTTGAACTAAGAGTTCTATTGCCAACCGACGTGCGGTTCTCGTGACAACGTACTCCTAGAGATACGATGACCCTCGGGTAGGCGAAACCCTTCTCTCCTGTCAACACGTCCTTCGGGAGAGCTATGCGAACCGATCTTGCTTTGAGTGCTTCTAGCGAAGAAGAAGAAGAAGAAGAAGAAACCCTCGGCTGTTCGTCCGAGCGTTGGAACCAGAAGTCCATCGAAGTAGAGAGAGAAAGCAAGAGCGAGCCGGAGAGAGCGTACGCAAGAAAGACCCCGCGTACACACACCAGAGAGCCCCTTTTTCTTGTTGATTTCCTTACATTGGATTCCCTCCAATGGCAAGGAGGCAAAGGAGGAAACGCTCACGCGATCCTCGCGCGCGAGCGGAGGCCACCCAACTTGTCCGTCGGGTGGCAGGGTATTTTTATTTTATTTTATGAAAATATCTTAACAATCCCCCACATATTTTCTTAAAACTCGCAGAAGTAAATAAAATCAAAATAAAATAATATCAACAAACAAATTCTAGAGAGCACTCTTATACTATGTAATAGGTGAAGGTACCTTTCGGTTTGAACCCCACTTAGTGATATTTGGGATTGCCTGTAGAACACTCGATGGATGTTTCACCTTGAATCGGGTTCCATGATTCAAGTTCTCCCAAATCCACACATAGTATAGCAAGATCAAATTTATGCGGGTTGCGCTATTAATGGCCTTGCGCAAGTATCTCATGTGTGTTTTAGAAAATAGCCCACATCTCATAGTCGCGGCCTCACGACTCCACACATGTCGGTGAATCCTCCAAGGGTGAGAGCAAGGAACCACCCTGCCACTTGGGTCTTAGATTCATTAAGAGTTTAAAACTCATCCTACCACTTACTTCTACATGAGCACTATCGCCATAGGGATGGGAGCATTATATATAAGTGCTCTACACATAGTTACCCATAAGCTTGTTTCTACCCATTGAGCCTCTGTGAGGTTGGGTTGCCACTGTGGTAACTTTTCATTTATAGGCTCAATCCCATCCCCCTCGACGCTTCTAGAACCACTGTTCTAGGCAAGCCTTTCATGAATCTTTCTTTTGATTTCACAAAATTTAAGGCTTTCAAATGCAATCACAATTTTGTCTTTTGTAGACTTTGTCTCTCTTACAAGTACTTGTTAAATTTGACATTTGCATGATCTGCACTCACATAAAATATATGAGAGACAAAAAATTTGTGATCATTAGAACAACTTAAAATATATCTCAGTTTATTCAAGTTGAATGCAATAAATATCAACTACAATCATTTCAGGGCCATGTTTTGAAATGATTATCTCAAACTCAAATAAAATGCATACTAGATCTAAAGATCAAGATTTTATCAGCATATAAAGACAATGTAATGATTTGTCTACCAAATATTTTATGCCACGTACATGTACCAATTTGGCCAACTTTCAAGTAATAAGAAAGATTGCATTCAACAAATAATTTTCACGTCATTATTTAAATACTTGCATGGTTCAAGCATACAATATTCTAATTGACTTACACACTTTATTATTATTTAACTTTGAATAATAGAACCTCAAATCTATCCACATAACATTCTTAGTCTAGTATGATCAAATAATTTTTATTTCATTTCAAAATTTTAATTTTACAAGACACCCCCACACTTCAAGAAAATTTAAATTATGCATCATACATATAGTGGGGTAACCATTTTTCAGCATAGCATATTTAGCTTATAACATGTAGAGTCTCCCCCCACGAGTTCTTGAACACTTATAAATCATAGAATTAATAGTATCTATTAACTTTTTCCTCTCAACTTCATCAATAATTTGTGGATGGTAAAAGCAACCATCTCATGTATATAACTATATGAAAAATAAGATCTACTTTTATTTATTTATTTATTTATTTTGAACTATGTAAACTTGTTAAAGGAATGATTAACACGCATCACACAACATGACATTAACGTAAGGCATATATAAAAATCATCATAAGATATTCAATTTTTTTTGTCACAACTATTAAAGAATATCACAGTGTGATTAAAATACACAAATGAGTAAAATAACTAAATACTATTACGAACACATAAGGTCTATATATAGTTTTAATCTCATGAACTCAAAACTTAAGTGAAGGCTCAAGGACAGTTGTATCATCAATTTCATAAATACACTAATCAATTGATGATTGAAAATACAATAAACAATGTTAAACCACTATGGAAATTAATTGACATGTAATTAAAAATAAACTTATAAACATATAGACAACATAGTGATATAAATCCAATAATATTTTTCCTCCATGTATAACCATGTCAAATGTCAATTAATGATGTTTAATGTCAGGACTTTCATAAAGACCATGATTAAATTGTTAATGGGCCTAATAATAACCATTTTAGTTATTAACAAATGATTCTATCAAAATATGGCACATGTCTAACAAAAGATCATGAAATTAGAGTATATGCACGGATCAACAAGAGATATGGTAACATTTGTAATTACAAATTCTGGATCTATAGATAAATGAGTAAAAGGTAAGGAATATAAAACTCTAGATTTACAAATCTTTAAGGGGACTAGATATTAAAATCCAATAGATATGATTTTGTATTTTAATTTTTGAATCCAATTACTTGAAGCACTTGGATACATCAATATCCATTTAAAATCTAAATATAAAAAAACCTTAGCAACTTAATTTAATAGCTTGCATGTATATATTAGGAATATGCAAATCTAAGGAAAATGTAGACAGTGAAGTTTCAAATCAATGTACTGTATACATATATATATATGTACATTTTTAATTATATATATGTAACTACGTGAAGTAGCCATTTTTAAATATAGAATAAAATGCAATGATTTCTATGTATTAATATCATGAATAATTTCTATAGACAAAAGTGTCTCCCAATAAGATTAAGTTTTATTTTTACAGTTCAATCCAATCTAATGAATTGAAAGAATGTAGTTGATTTTTGAAGTGCATTAAAATTCTTAATACAATTAAAATTCATAATGTATTAAGGATTATTTTTCAATTGAAAATATCACCAGTAAAAGTTAGTTGATATTTGACACATTATCAACAGTTATAACATACTAAACACTTATGATCAATCACTTACAAACATATATACTCATCATATTAAATTAGACATCCTGGATATAAATGAACACACTGAATGATCAAAGTCTTAAAAAGGTAAGACCATGCACACTCATGCAATTTTAAGCCTTATTTCTAAGGTATCCAAGTAACAATCATACACATAATATATCAATAATACATTTACTAAATATAAATGAATGTGTATACTAGAATCATAATACTTTTTTTTTGGACACAAATACTAGAATCATAATACATTTATATGCATAATCGGATTCAATTATTGGTAATAGTTTGATCCCATGGTAGATTAACATATGACCTTTAGAGATCTATTAAACTTAATGGCATTATATATCAAAAATTTTAAAAAACTGAATTTAATAACTTGTACGTGGATATCATTTTCATACCGTAACCGGCTATATCCAATTCGTTATATAATCGGATCCATATGCATCTATTAAGGATCCAATCTACGGGGACATGAATGTAATTATCTTTAAAATCTTTGTCCTCTGAATGAGCCCACGTGTGACGATAGAAACGCATGTTCCATTTGTATTGAGGTAATTCTTTGATCTCCTTCCTTTCTATCATTGGGAAGAGTCCTGTCCGGCTCTCTTGCTGCGGAGGACTGTGAAGTAGTACATCTATTGGCAATTTAATCGATGCCCATTGAGAAATATCACAATGCATGATAGTATCTGGTTGGGTTTACAATTTTCCAACTTTCTTTACGACAGCGGACTATCAATAACATGAACAGGGTCAACTACTACCACCTAGCCGACGTCTAGATGAGGCCAAATACTGTTGCCTCTCACTTACGAGAATCGGCCATTGATGAAGGCACTGATGGGGTGATTGAGTGCTACTCCTAGATTACGAAGTTTAATAAAAATTCCGTGCATAAAATTGGGCTAAATAAGAATGTCTAAATAAGAATGCCTAAGCACTCTTTAAATAAGAGCATCTAAGTACGTCCAAACAAAAATACTCAAACAGAATCATCTAAATACGTTTTAATACGAATGTTCAAACAAGAACGTTTAAATAAGAACGTATAAACAAGAACATTCAACTAAGAACGTGTAAACAATAATGTTCAAATAAGAACATCTAAATACCAATGTTCAAGCAAGAACGTAGTACGTTTAAACAATAACATTCAAATAAGAACGTTTGAAGACCAACGTTCAAGTAAGAACGCCTAAATAATAACGTTCAAATAAAAATGCTTAAATAATAACATTTAAATAAGAACGTTTCAACATTAACGTTCAAACAAAAAAATCTAAATAAGAATATTCAAATAAGAATGTTCAAGTAAAAAAAGTTTAAGCAAGAACGTATGTGAACGTATTATATATGAAGAACTATGTTTTTTTTACATGTATAAATGTTTCTAACACAAAAATGATATGTCGGTAAAATAGAACTCTTAAATTGTTGGGTCATTTTCCTGAAAATCGACAAAAATACAACTATACGAACAAATTAAAAATAAATAAATGAAGTTAGAAGCATAACCTGTTGGGTCGAAGCGCGTAATCGCTAGAACTAAGAGTTCTATTTTCAACCGACGTGCGGTTCTCGTGACAACGTACTCCTAGAGATACGACGACCCTCGGATAGGTGAAATCTTTCTCTCCGTTAACACGTCTTTCGGGAGAGCTATGCGAATCGATCTTGCTTTGAGTGTTTTTAGCGAAGAAGAAAAGAAGAAGAAGAAGAAACCCTCAGCTGTTCGTCCGAGCACTGGACCAGAAATCCGTCGAAATAGAGAGAGAGAAAGCAAGAGCGAGCCGGAGAGAGTGTACGCAAGAAAGACCCCATACACACATCAGAGAGCCCCTTTTTTCTTGTTGATTTCATTCCCTCCAACGGCAAGGAGGCAAAGGAGGAAACGCTCACGCGATCCTTGCGCGCGAGCCGAGGCCACCCAACTTGTCCGTCGGGTGACAGGGTATTTTTATTTTATTTTATGAAAATATCTTAACATGGCGCACCACCGCGCGCGCGCGGGGTTTTGCTATGCGCACGCGTGGGTTCGCGCGGCGCGGAAGAAACGGGGGCGGGGGGGAAGAGAGAGAGAGCCCGAGGCGGGAGATAGAGCGCAGGAGAGAGAGGGCGCGGCAGGGGAGCGGGAGGGAGAAAGGAGGAGGAGAAGAAGAAGAGGGAGGAGGGAAAGAGAGGGTTGCGGCGGCGACCTTGCTCCAGGAGGGGAGGAAATAGGGGGGAAGTGGTAGGGGCGCAGCAGCGACTGCGTGATGGCGACCGTGCGGCGGCGACGACCATGGCGCGACGACGAGCAAGGAAGAAGAAGAAGAAGAGGGGGGGGGAAGAGAGGAGTCAGCGGCGACTACGGCGGTGAGGCAGAGTCGCGGCGACGGCGGTTGGCTGGAGCGGCGTGGGTGACGACGACGGGGAGGAGATAGAGGGGGAAGGCAACGATGCGAGGGGAGGGGAGTAAATCGGGTGACGGAGGCGGCGAATGGGAGGCGGTGGCGAGGAAGGTTCTAGAGAGAGAGAGAGGCGGCGGACGGAAGGTGGGTGGCGACGGAGGCAGTGGAAGGAAAGAGGGTTCGAGAGAGAGAGAGAGAGTTCTAGAGAGGGAGGGGCAAGGGAGGCGGTGTAGGGGAGTGGGGTACGTGGCGGCAATTTAGAGAAAATTTGCGGAAGGACCCCGTAGTTACGTCTTTCAGCAAAGATGTTATGGTACGTAGAGAGACAAAAGGAATGCCCATCAGAGTACCATCTCAACAAAGCTGACCCCATGAGGTAAAATTTTTGATCTTCCATTTGAGCTCTCAGAGAGAGAGAGAGAGAGAGAAAAAGGTAGCTCTCAAAATTTTTAAGCAGATAGCAAGTAGAACTGTTCGATCCGCCGGTGGAGATCATAGAAACTTTGGAGGATGTCGTTAGAATAAAATAAAAGTTGATGTTTAAAGTCCCAGCGAGTCTCGAACGTCATTTTTGTTCCCAATATCGTTTCTTTTATTTCTTTTATTTCTTACCCGTCACAAACTTATCACTCGTCCCATTTTACCCTCTCCGAACGAACAGCTCGTGTGACCCTTGAGGCGTCGCGAGGCCTCTTCCTCTACCATGTTAGGGCTGGCTTGCCGTACGGCGGATCCCCCGAAGAAGGTCGACGGCTCACGGCGACCTCGCGGAGCTCGACCTCTCGTCCAACAACCTCGTCGGCACGATCCCCTCTCGATCGGGCGACCTCAGGTCTCTTTCTGGCACTCTGGCTTGGGGTCCCTCTGGTGGAATCCCCCGCGATCTACGGAATTTGCCGGCATCAGCGCGTTTAGACGTCTGGAGTAAGAAGAAGACCGGAGGTGAAGACGCAGGTGTCCTCCTCCTCCTCCTCCGCCGCTGCCTAGATCTTTTATATCTGCCAGTGTTCTTTCCGATTTCCTATATGCCGGAGACACAAGTCATGATTCTTCCTCCATTGCTCTCGTATCTAAATGCGCACTGTACTGGCTCTCATCTTTGGTGAACGTCGTCCGTGTGGCCCCTCCGCTCCGTCGCCGTCGTGGACATCCGAGTCCTCCCTGATGGCTTCCAAAGGCGCTACTGTGCCCGCCCTGCTGCTCGCCGCCCTGGCATCCGCTGCCATTCTTCTCTTCTTCCTTCTCCCTTCTCTCTCTCCTGTCTCGACGACCACCACCGCACTCTGCCCTCCGTTTTCCTCGCCCTCTACCCCCGCCAGATCCCCAAATCCCATCTCCACCACCCCGGAAGACATTTCTTGGCTCCTCTCCCAAATCGCTCTCAACCGCCTCGGCGAACCGCCCTCCACCCCCGACCAGTGGCACTCTCTCCGTAAGGGCATTAATCCCCGTACCCGCGCCCAGCAGCTTGAGGACCTCCGACACTACAAAGGCATCTCTCACTACGAGGGCGATGATGCATCCAACCACACCGGTCTCCTGTGCCCCGGAGAACTCTTGGTCGAGGAGCATCACAGTAACTACGGAGAGCCCTGGGCCGGCGGCCGCGATGTGTTCGAGTTCCTCGCCACGGCTTCTGGGCTCCAGCCTTCCGATCTCGTCCTAGAGATCGGCTGCGGTACCCTCCGCGTAGGACTCCATTTCATTCGCTACCTCGATGTCGGGGGATTTCACTGCCTTGAGCGCGACGAGCTCTCTCTTATGGCTGTCCTCCGCTACGAGCTGCCCTCGCACGGCCTCCTCCACAAGCGTCCCTTCATCGTGAGGGGGGAAGACATGGAATTCGATAGGTTCGGTCGTGGCCTGTATGATCTGATCTATGCTAGCGCGGTGTTCCTCCACATGCCGGATCAATTGGTTTGGGTGGGATTGGAGAGGCTAGCGGGTAGGCTGAAACCTGGGAAAGGGAGGATCTTCGTCTCTCACAATGTCAAATTCTGCTCGAGATTGGGTGGTAAAGAGTGCGAGAGGCGGCTGCAGAAGTTGGGACTGCAGTACGTTGGGAAGCAAATGCACGACAGTCTGTTGTTTAACCACTACGAGATCTGGTTCGAATTCCAGAGATCCAGTGCCTAACAGGTCGGATTCTGGTCTTTTTTATGCAACAGTCTTTTTATCCATACTTGCAAACGATAAACTGACCTTAACTTGTGCTGCACCCACTCTTAGTTTGGAAGGTGTTCTTTTAGATACTGCAGTCGTTTGGTGTATTATGCACTTCTGCGCTTGATTTTTATTTATAGGTTACTTGATCAGTCAGCTTTTTTCTTTCTGCGTGCTTTCTGGAAACCTGGCTGCCATCGGTCTTTTTATACTTTCATAAGATTAAACGCCTCAAGTGATGTTCCTGCGGAATGAGATTTTCAGGAAGCTTTTATGATACTATGCTGGACATTAATCCAGACATTATCACATTTCTTTTCCTCTGAAAATATTTAATTATTCATCATAAAGAAAATATCGGTTCAAGCGGCCTTAGTCAGCACCAAGTATCATTTTTTTTATGGTGTGCCTTATTTAGGTTTTATTTCTTTGAGCAGAGATATAGTTTGTCCTTTTACTAAAAAATGCCCCTCTAATAGACAAAGGATAATCTTGTAGTTTGCTGCCAGTATTTTGATAAATGAAAAGCTGTGTACAATTGTCTCTCTCAGGTTGGGTATTGTACTGAGTGGAGTAATTACAATCATAAATTGCATCTGTATTGCATCATGCTTTGTGTTCAATGATTCAATCCCTTCCAGTAAAACTGTCTACAGCAACACCTAGTGTCTGCAGCAGCTTACGTTATCTCAAGCAACACCTGTAGCTGTCCCTTTCCACTTTCCAATAAAACAACCAGAGGATCAATTCTTGTTAAGTGCAGCTGCAGGTGCCTTCAATGGCATATCATTTGCAATCAGCTGTTGGAGTCCCAAGACTTCTAGCTGAGCCAAGATGAAATCTGCTCAACATCTGTCCATTTAATTGTTGTGAAATGCAAATGGAGCTTATGCTTCATCAACTACGTAAAATGTCAGTTTGTGCTCGTTGCACACAGCTCTCTAAAATTTGAGCTTGATGAGCATATCAAAAACCAATTCAACTTGCTTTCTCAATTCAACACATTGCTGCTTTCATACTAACCCAGCAATTAAATCACAGATTCATGAGTTAAATCTTGTAAAGATAACATCAGTGTCTTTGAAGCTTTTAGAATAGGCCAAACATGAGGTGCACAACTGAGTTGTAGTTTACAGCAAAAACTGACCAGAGAACAGACCTGGTCTCAAGAGCTCTACCAAGTTAAAAAAAATCCTTTGTTTCATTCCAAACCCATAGTAAAACAAATGTGCTATTATTTTTGCTGGACTTCCATTGGGAATGGAAGGGGATTTTTTAATTGTTTCCATTATGTTTTCAGAAGAAATCTGCATGTGTGGTTCCCACAATTATCTTGACGGGGTTGTAAAAATACACCTTTGGGAAATTAAATGACATGGATCTCAAAATTCAAGTATTATCCTAGGAAGGAGAGCAAGTGTAGTGTTTAAGGATAAGAAAGTGAGTTCAGGTTTGTTGAGGTGATTTTTTAGGTGGTCGATATGAGATACATGGTTCATTATACTGGTGAATTATGTTACTGTTTTTGCAGATGTTTGCCATTTTGTTGCTCTAACTAATAGTCATCTGGATGTGAATAAATTTCTCTTATTGATACATTATCTTTTTGTTATTTATTTATTGTGTCTACGGAGGGGGTTGGTTGTATACTTGTATGGTCTTCTGTAAGTTTTGGGTTTGCTTTCTTTCTTTTGGCGAATCTATTTTTTTGACAAATTGTTCTGTTTTTGTTTTGTTTGGTGAAATTGCATGACTTTGTTTTTCCCTCTTTTGTATTTATGATCTGCATCCCTTTTGGGTGCTTTGAAAAGGAGAATCCTCACTGTCAATGTTAACTTTTTCTTCCATGAATTTGATGTCAGCGATGTAAGCTTGGCTTTAAATTTCTCTGTCTTAAATATAGTTGCTTTTGTACATTGAGTTGTGCTAATCTACTGTGTTTTCTAATTGTTATTTGTTTTATGTTGATATGAGTTTCTCTTTTGCTGTTCTGAAGAATTATGTGTGGGTGGTCTTTGATTCTCTAGGTCTGACTCCATTTCAAATTTTCTCAAATTGATTATCTGTTTTTCCCTTTTTTCTTTTTAACCAGTGTTTACTTCAATATGTATTTCTGTTTGGAACTAATTTTCTTTCCGTGAAATGAAATTAGAGACAAGATTGCAGTGGTTTGTTCTTCTACAATGAGCTACTTCACACATTTTATCTACTCAGAATGTGTGAATATAAGATTGCTTCTCAACATGTTGAAAAGTTGGATGCTGCAATCGAGGAGTTACAGCAAGTGCAACATGCGAAGGAGCTGAATGCTGAAATCAATGCTGGGAATCAGAGTCTTGTTTTCAAAGAAAAAAAAATCGGTCTCTTTCTGTCTCATCTCCAGACAAAAGATAGATCAGCGTTGTCACAAACAAATTCAGCTACACGAGCTTCTGAAGGATGTTTTGGTGTTGAAATCTATGGGTGGAGAGTTGTCTGCAGACTCGTGCATTGGGTTATCAGAGCTTATGGAAAGATGAGCTGCGACTTGCACCGCCACCAATAAATGGGGAATGGCTTCCAAAAAATACCAATTTTGCAATAATTGATCTTATGGTTGCCATGTTGCGGCGCTCAAAGGCTGTTTTCAAGGAATGTACGAGGAGAATTCAATCTGGATTGAGTTTAATCTTTGTTATGCTGCTACTTGTTACTCTTAAAACATGCTTTTATTATTGTCTTTTGATACCTTTTCTCTTAGGTTAATAATCTGGGAATATTAATACAAAATGTATTTAGAATTATTTTTAAGGCTCTAACCAAGTAAGGGAAACATGAATATATTTTTCAGATAAATTTTATTTTATCATCCAATCAACAACCCTATTAAGAATATATCAGAAATTATGTTTTCAAGTTTGAATCGGCATTTCTTGATATTTTTATTTAAGTTTCAGATCTGATTTTTTTTTAAAATTTTAGTTCGAGTTTTCGGATTTGAGGTTTGCAATGTGGATTTTCAGATTTCTCTTTTTTAAACCATGAAGTCTTTTATGATTAATCATTTTAGACTTTGGTTTAGGGGGTTCAAGAAATTGAGAGTTTAGATTCTGACTAAGGCATCATTTGTTTTGGCATAATTGATGATTAACATATGAATCAGCCCAAGTTTAGACATTGACAACTTTGGTAGCACGTCCAAATATGATAGTAACTTATTGATAAACTATTTAATTTTATGTGGGTTCCTGAGAGGTAATTAAGATTTTGTCTCATAAAAGATGTTAGAGTTGAAATTAAGATTTTAAATATTTTATTAAGTCAAATTAAATGTCTAATAAGTTATTAAAATTATAAGATTTAGACAAGTTTTTTAACTTCTTTTAGTTTTCAGATTTTCTTTTAATAATTTTTAGACTTTGGAGATTTCAGATTTTATCTTTTCTTGAGATTTGAGAATTTCAGATATCAGATTTGTGAACTTTTCATGTTCTCACACTTAGCAGGTTTTTAGATTTTCAACCTTTTCTGATATTCGGATTTGACAATTTGCAGATTTTCTTTGCTTTTTATATCCTTAAATTATGGTTTTCTGGGTTACCAGATTTTTGATATTTTTTAGTTTCAGCATTTCTTATATTTCAGAGCTTTCTATAATTTCAGAACTTTGGGATGTTTTTAGAACTGTGTTTCTGATTTCCACATATTCTGATCATATTTTAGTGGTGAGAAACAGTGGTGGAATCACATGTAGAATCAACCGTTACCCTCATCATTTATGGGATTGTCCCAACCAAATGATTTTGAGTAACCGAGATTAGTTGTCCAACCAAACGATATTCCCCTCTAGTAACTAAATATTAGTCTGATTAGTGGGCATATATCTTCGCTAGTGCTCTTATCACCAGTTGGTTGTCCCATTTTAGGGTGCTGTATCATTTTCAAAGTACCCATTAAATTTGTGGACCCATTTAAAGATTTTTTGTGTTTTGTATTTTTCACAACAGAAACATTTTTCTAGATAGACACCATTCTAGTGATGAGTTAATTCTTCATCCTCTGCATTAATTAGCTTATATGAATTACCAGGATAAACCGCTGAGATTGCATAGAAACCCTCCCAATTAAGTTGAAGTTTGGAGTGGGGACCACTTGACTTAACAAATATTCTTTTAAGCACGACCTCACCAATTTTAAAATTTCTCTCGACCACCTTCTTCTAGTAAAATCATTTAAGTCTATTTTTTTAAGATTTAGCATGTTCGGCAGTAGTTAGGAGAGTTCAAGTTGTGTGAGAAGTAATTCTCGATACTCATCCATGGGGATGTCGCAGTCAATCTAGACTCATAGGGAAGGAATGAGTACTTTATATAGGACTACAACCTCCATTCTATATGTTAGAGCATAGGCTGTTTGACCTGTGGAGATTCAAATTGAAGTGTGGTAGGTCTATAGAGCATCAACGAGTTTATTTGGTCAATCTGCAAACTTGCTAGACTTACACATTTTCTTAATAAATTTTATCAGAGTTTTATTGGTAGTTTCTGCTTAACCATTACGTTGAGGATAATATTGAGACAAATGATGCAATACCTATTGCAAAGGTCATGTAGATCTTGAAAGACAAATTGTGATCTATTATCGGTAATGATGTCATTGGGGATCCCAAATCTGGTAATAATATTACATTTAATGAAGGTGCAGACTATTGATGCCTTGATCTATGTATATGCTTATGTTTCTGCCCACTTGGTGAAATACTCCGTTACCGTTAAAGTGAAGGATTTGGTTTTGTTGGTGGACTTTGGTTCACCAAGGGGTCCAATGATATCAAAAGCCCACAAAGCGTAATGCCATGGGGCATGAATTGAGTGATGGAAAAACGTTGGAGGATGAATATTGTCGGTGTGAAGTTTACATTGATGACAATGCCGACAAAGATTGAGTAGTCTTCTTTTAGAGTGGGCCAATAATATCATGCTTGATAATTCTTTTGGCAAGAGCTTGGGCAATCACATGGCCTCCAAACACTTCAGAATGGGCCTCCTTAAGCACCTATTCAACCTCATCTTCATCTATGCATCTTAATACGATTCTAGCTAGACTCTCTTGATAGCTTTCTTTTCTTCAATGGTCAATCCTAGTGAATATGACTTACTCTAACTATAATTTGCAATCTCATAATACCATGGTTTCTCACATTCTTCCATTTCCTCTAGCTCAACGAAAGAAACTTCTTCCTTTTGCTCAAGATAGTCTTTCCTTTCAAATCTCTCCTTAATCTTCAAAAAATGTGCATCTTCCACAGCCAGAATGGTACGTCCGCAGACATAGATAGTCCTATCCTACTTGCCTAGTGGGACAAATAGTGAAGATGACAGAGAGGCGAGAGCATTAACAAGGATATTTTGATGACGGGGAACATGAATGAATTCGAGCTTTGATAATAACTTGATGTAACAGGTGGTGTTCTACATACGATCTATGTTTGGGATGAGATGTACAATATTTGGCAAGCACTTGATGGAGAATCAATTGACTATCACCAATCACCCCTAGTTTGGTGGCACCATAAAAGTGAGCAATTTTCGGCCCGACCAACAAGGCTTCATATTTAGTTGTTTTATGTGTTGCTGGAAAGTGAACCTAAAAAGTTGTGAAATTGTGACTTCTTTGGGCACAGGGAACATGAATGAATTCAAGCTTAGAGAATAACTTGATGTAACAAGTGATGAGTTGTTCATATGGCTTAAGCCCAGGATGAGATGTGTGATACTTAGCTGGTACCTGACGGAGAATCAATTGACTATCACCAATCACCCTTAATTTGGTGGCACCATAAAAATGAGCGACCTTTAGCTTAGCCAACAAGGCTTCATACTCAACTATATTGTTTGTTATTAGAAAGTTAAGTTGAAAAGCTTGTAGAATAGTGTCACATTTGGGTGATAGAAGAACGATCCCTATCCCTCTACCTTAAAAATTTATAACTCTATCGAAATAAAATATCTGTAGATTGGAAGATTGGATAGACATCAATTCTTGAACTAGAAATTCTGATCGAACGGGGTCAAAGATTGGAATAAGATGATGGACGAGATGTTCAACAATTGCATAGCCCTTGCTCACCTTTTGTTGGAGTGATATCGAATTGAGAGAGAAAACTTTGCCAATGGGCCAATCGATCAATCAGGATAGATTTTTCGAGAAGGAATTTGATAGGATTTATGTGAGCAATGAGACTAACCTTGTGGGCTAAAAAGTAGTATTTAAGTTTATGGATTACCCAAACTAGGATGGCATATGTCTTTTCCATAGTTGTGTACTTTTGCTCATAGGGATCAAAGTTTTTAGACAGATCGTACATTGCCTGCTCCTTCTCTTCTTCATTCAATTGTGCTAGTATTACTCCAAGAGATTCTTCCAGGACTAAGATGTATAAAATCGAAGGTTTGCCTGGAACTAGAGGTTTGAGCATAGGTGGGCTTGACAAACTATTTCATTAATCCATCAAATGCCTCCTGACATCTCGAATCCCATTTGAATTTAGCCTTCACCTTGGTCAACTCGTAAAAAGGTTTGCACCTTTGAGAATGTTGTGAGATGAACTGGTAAACAAACTAAAGTCTCCCAATTAATTCTCTAAGCTCCTTTATGTTCCTTTGTGGGGGCATAGTAGTGATTTCCGTGGCCTTGTTGGGATTGATCATAATTCCTCTCTTACTGGCAATGAACCTAAGAAGTTTGCCTGATGACATGTAAAATACACACTTCTTGGGGTTCATCTTAAGTTTTTATTCCCCAGCTCTTTGAAAAACATTTCTCAGTACCTCAACAAGTTCATCTCAAGTATGAGATTTAACCACTGGATCATCCACACCACTACAAATTTATGTATCATGTCATGAAAAAACTTCATCATAGCCCTATGGTAAGTTGCGCCTACATTCTTTAATTGGAAGGGCATAATGACATAACAATAAGTTTCTTAAGGTGTAGTTAGGGGTGCAAATGAACCAATACACTTGACAAGTAGCTCGAAGCTTGGCTTGATAAAAACTCGACTTGGCTCGTTTATTATGTTAAATGAACAAGCTTGAACAAAAAATAAAGCTCGGCTCATTAAACGAACCGAGCTTGAACAGGAGTATTAATAATTATATATTGTCACTTAAAATATATTAAATAATTCAAAATTTGAGTTTAAACTTAGATTGAGTTTCATAAATGAACTAAATTAAAAGTTTTACAAATAATTTTTCATTGATTTTGAGTTTTATAAACGATTTTATATATGACTTAAGTTTGAATGTGAAATGAATTTTAATTGAGCTGCTACTCAAGTTTGAGCTCGATTTCGCTCGATTAATAAACAAATCAAGCTTGAACAAGGGTTCAACATACTTGTTAAACTTGAGCTCGAACTCGAACTTGTGTAAAATAAACGAGCCGAACTTAAACACCATACTACTTGGCTTGACTCGGCTCGTTTGCACCCCTAGGTGTAGTGAATGAAGTTTTTTCTTGGTCTTTGATAATTGGATCTCGTTGTACCTTGAATATCCTTCCATGAAAGATAGGGTTTCATATCTAATTGTGTTAACAACCAATATATCAATATGAGGAAAGGGGAAGTCATCTTTTGGACGTGCTCTGTTTAAATTTCTCGAAGTTAATACAAATTTGGACTTTTCCATCCTTCTTCATGACTGGGACTATATTTGCCACCTATTGTGTATAAAGGATGACTCTGATAAATTTTGTCTAGTGTAATTTATCAACATCTTCTTTCATTTTCAATGCTACATCTAGGTGGAATCTCCTTAATTTTTGCTTCACCGGGGTAGCTTTAGATTTTAGAGTTACTCTATGCTCTACCAATGAGTTATCTAAACCTGGCATGTCTTCATATGTCCATGCAAAAATGTCCTTATATTCTTGCAATATCCCCATCAAGTTTTATTCCTATGTAGGGGTGAGGTTGGCATTTATGAGGATATTCTCAAGATCTTTTGGTTTTTCAAGATTGAGTTTCTTAGTTGGTTCATTCACCGTAGCCAACAGTTCCTCTAATTTCTTCAATCTAGAAGTATAAACATCAGCCAAATCCTCTTCTTCCTCGTTAAGGCTGGGATCTTTTTCTAACAAAACCTCATAGACTACCATAGTTTGATCAAAGTTGTTCTCATCCTCATATTCTGATTGTCTAACAAATCCTGTGCTTTTCTAAGCTAGTTGATGCATATATATTACCTTGGAATTCTTCTACATTTTATTTTTATTCTATTTTATTTGAAATTAAATCTAAAGGTGAAGAAAGTAAAGAAGGGAAAGAAGAGGAGATGGAAGGGGTGGAACTTATTGAAGAAGATGAAAAGCAAAGTAGATCGATCTAGAATCTGGTGGGTCATTGGGTCGAAGGGCTTCCTGGGGTGAGTTGGGTGTTTCCTCAATCGATATTTGATTTTCAAAAATGACATTTTTTTGGGAAGAACTAAACATAAAGGCAAAATGGGCATCGGATGCCTAATTTGGGATAAGGTCAGCCATGGGGGCCGAAGTGGGGAAAGAAAATGAGAAAGAGGGGAAAACTTCGAGCAATGTCTGATAGAGGTGGCATGTGAGCCCAATGCTAAGTGAGATCGGTGATGACCTATATGGTTAATGGCCATGGAAGGTGGTGGGCTTGAGAGCCCGATAGGAGGAGGTGGGCTTGTGGGCCTGAAATTAGTAAGTGTTCTCGTAGGCCCAAAAGTCAATGAGCTTGCATGCTCGGCATCTAAGAGTGGGTTAGAAGGCCTAGAAAAAAATATAAAGGCAAATTGGAGAAGAGGCCACAGAAGGTGAAACAACAAGGGGAGGCCCTCGTGGAGTTGGTTGAATTGACTCTCGAGTCTAGTAGGCAAGATGACCTTTGGGTAGGTCAACATGTGATTCAACCTAGAGTGGTTCTTCGTTTAACCCCTCTTCATTGGTGAAAAATAACAAAGATATTTTAGGATACGGCTTATCCTTGGGGTCATTAGTTCTTCTCCTTCTCTCTTGTTCTTGTCCCTCTTGATCCTCAACCATATGAATCATTTCCTTCTTGATGAAAAATTTGTGTAGACAACTAGCAAAGTATTTATGTTTTTGCTCCTGACCATTGGTGATTGTCCCATCACACCCAACCCTGCTTCTTTGTTGCAACTTCATGGGTTCAATTGGCTCAGTGATACCTTGCAGCTCTTTCCCAAGTCCTTGACCCATTGGTATCCCAGACTCTTCATGATATGCCATCTGATGGCTTCGATCACATCTCTTTTTCTCCTCCAAACTTGCCTAGACTACTTGCTTGTCTCTGGTAGATCCAATATTGTTAGAATAGGTTGATTTGGTAACCTGAGAAAAGGTGGAGAGGATAAGCAATCTAGGGGCATGTTGGTCACCTTAACCACCTAACCTTTATAGGGAAATTTGATGCACTGATTGTTGGTGGAGGCGATCGCTTCTAATGCTCTTAGATAAGGCCATCCTAGGATGTCATTGTAAGTTGAGTCCAACTCCAATATATAAAAATAGATAGTAACCATTCGTGGCCATTGTTTGACATTAAACGTGATCATACCATGTGCGGGCTTTGTTGAATTGTCATATGTGGTCGCTGTAATATGAGATGGCTAGACATTGTCTTTAGAGATTTCACACAAAGGTAATGTTTTGAGTGGTAGAACATTTATGGATGCTTCAATATCAACCAAGCATGATTTAACGCCTATTCCATTGATAATTTAACGCATACTTTAATTTTTCATAAATTATTTTTTTACAAATATATTTATTCATTTGAACATTGTAAATTATTCTCTAAAAATTATCTTTTACTTGTAAAATAATATACCTTTAGAGAAGCTGAACGTGTGATTTAATTATTTAAATATATCTTATGGGGTGTTTGGTTGCATGATAATGAAGGTTTTTGTTTTAATTTTTAAAAATTGCAAGAAAACTTGTTAAAAGAGGTGTTTGGTAACCATGACAATTTTATGTTTTAAAAGTGATTTTCTTCTTAAACAAAAACAGAGGGTCTCACCTCTTTTTTTTCTTGTGGTCCCCTACTTTGTTTGGTCATATGTGGTAGTCACTCTTTTTTGTAATCACATCCCTCCAAACATGATAATTTTATGTCAGGAGTTAGTTCACTTTTTATTTTAATACAATTTTTTATCATGAAAGTGTACAAAAAATTATCATGCAACCAAACACCTCATTAGTGAGAACAAGCTCGGAGTAACCGGCCGGCGAAGCTCGTATAAACACACCTTCATTCTCAATTTCTCACGTTAATCTTTATTTTTTCTTGAAAGCGCTTTTTGGGCGAATTGTCATGGAACGAGTTGAAAAATCTCTTGTTTTAGTTTATTTATTAATAGTTCAGATGTCTTTTGAATATTAAGTGTTAGTTATGTCTGATTAGTTAATGTGAAGTCAGATTTGTGTCCTGTTTAATTTTATGTTTTTTTATAATTTTAGTTATTCTGTTTAATTTAATTAAAAGTAATTTTTAGAGTTAAAAGTTATGTTTTACTAAGCCTTTATATAATTTTTACCTCTTATGTAATATACTGTAACCATGCAGACAGGTAATTGTTGATTTGAGAAGAAAGCTAGTGCACCCTCTCGATCTCTTCTTTTGCACTCCCATCCTCAGTCAACCAACAGAATTTATTTTAATATAAGAAATATATATGGATAAAAAAATCAAATATATAAGATTTTCAAGTAATTTATACTTAAATGTTATTGAAACAAATTCTACTTTATTTTTATACTCTAAAATGTTATTCAATCTAGAAGTTTATTTTTTTATTCAATCGTTAAAAAGAATGAGACAAAAGAAAAAAGGTTAGGAAGCCCAATTTAAGGTGATGAAAAGAGGTGTGCCTAAAGGTTAAATTGAAGGAAATGGGGTACGAAAGCTCAATTGAAAAAAGTAGAATGGGATCGGCATCCCAAAAAATGATGATGATGGTGGACTCTCAATCCTAATTTAAAAGAACTGAGGGACACAATGACTTGTTTTGAAAAGATGTGGAGCGTAATGACCTGGTTTTGAAAAGGTGAGAGAATAATGCCCCGATTTGGAAGGTTGAAGACCATAATAGTCATGTTGAAAGTTGTAGGTATGCGGTGCATGGTTGAAGAAGATGGATATGAAGACATATTTAAAGAAGGTAAAAATAGGCCTGTGGGCTGGATTTGGGTGATGAAGGCTCACACGCCCAGATGAGACAAACGATGGGGCTGTAGGGCCAGTCGAGATGGGTGATGGGGCCATAGGCTCAATTGAGAGCAGTGATGGGGCTATGGGCCCAATTTGATAAGATAAGAGAGCAAGATGACCCGTTCTTAGAAAGACGAGATGCGATGACCTGATAATAAAAAAGATGGTCAATTAAGGGAGGCTGCAGCTAGTTATGTCCAACGCGTGAAACAACCCCTCGTTCAAGAACATCTCAGTCTGACGGTCTCCATTCTGGTTCGAATTCTACTTAATATTAAGTTGGCATTAACTAGCTAGCTTGATTCATACCGATTCTGCCTCGGGCCCATCAGTTTCAGACTCACTCCAAGTTGGAGATCAAAATTAAATGGGTGTAAGACCCAAAAGACTACCGGATCCTCGAGTGTTAATCCCCATCTGTTTATCAATTCAGCATTTGTTAATGCCCTGTTTGTTTTGAGTATCAAAATTGATACAATATCAATTTGATATTGATATTCTAAGAAGATGTAATATCAATATCAAAAGTGACAGTATCAAGTTTGTTTAAGCATTTGGTAATGTCAATAATTGAATATCCAGAGTAATTAAATTAAATTAATTTTTTTTACCATCCGACATCCTGCCCCAGTCTGGAGTTGGGATTAGTAGCCGGGTTCTCTAGATGTGGATGGGTACCAGAGGAGGAGGTTGCCGGCGGAGGACGACGGCTCACCCTCCCAATAATTCCGTCCGGCCCGCCACCGCCGCCGTCGCTCTCCGATCTCCCGCTCTCTCCTTTCCGACGTCCCTTTCTCGAGCTTTTGCCCCGCCCGGACAACTTGAAGAGACCCCCCCCCCCCGTTCACGGAGCAGAACAATCTGCGGGGAGCGAGATCGGGAGAGCAGCGGCCGTCCCCGTTCTTCCGGCTGGCCGGCGCAGGATCGGATCGGTGGATCGAACGAGGCGGGGACGGAGCAGAGAGGGCGCCGCGGAGGATCGGAAGGGGAGGGCGGCCGCTATCGGGCGTCTGCCGAGGTCGAACGGGGAGGGCGAGGTCGACGGGGAGGGCGGCCGCGGGCGTCTGCCGAGGTCGAACGGGGAGGGCGGTCGAACGGGGAGGGCGAGGTCGACGAGGCGGGCGGCCGCGGGCGTCTGCCGAGGTCGAACGGGGAGGGCGAGGTCGACGGGGCGGGCGGCCGCAGGCGTCTGCCGAGGTCGAACGGGGAGGGCGAGGTCACTGAGGTCGAACGGGGAGGGCGAGGTCGACGGGGAGGGCGGCCGCGGGCGTCTGCCGAGGTCGAACGGGGAGGGCGGCCCGCGTAGCGAACGGACAGTATTAATTTTAAAATAGGTACCTACCTGTATTGAATTTGAAAGAATGATAAACTAATAATTTTAAAACTGATATAAGTATCCAAACACTCTGTATCATCTTGTATCAATATCAGTTTTAAAATTAATACTAATATAAGGACTTAATACAGTTACCAAACAGGCCGTAAGGTTAAAACCAAATCAAGAGTGCCAATGTTGATCCAAATCTACCATTTTTCACCACCATTGATCAATCTCTTGTAATTCTCGTCTCCGCGAAAAAAAAAAAATCTTTACACGGAAATTTATCATGCAGCGCCCTAACCGGAAGCTGGGCACTAGAAAGCTGCAAAGACTACTATTTGCCAGACGGTGGTACTTGCTAGACGTAGCCATTAATACCCCCCCACCCCAGTCTTAGTGTACCCTCCTTCAAGAGGCAGTTCTACCGCACAAAAAGAAACCTTGCATACGCTGCAAAAAGCGAGAGCGGGTTGTTGTTGGGCTACGAACGGATCGGTATGCTTTATATGGATTCACATCTGTTTTTTGCAATTAATACGTGTTTACTAGTTATCTACTTTGGGTAGATACTCGAGTATAAATATTATTTAATTTTTAGTTAGAATGAACACAAAAATATGTATTGCACTCAGTTTAAAATCCACTCCAAACAAGGTTTTTTATTTAAATAATATATAAATATATATTTAAAATTACTATATTTAAAAATTTGTTACTACACATTAATATACAACATTAGTAAATTTATAATGTTTTACATTTTAATATCTATTTATGTATTGGTAAATTAATCAAATAAAATCTGATAAAAAATTTTAAATATGAAATTATCTATATTCATTTTAAATTTAAAAAAATTAAATTATAATAAAGAATCAGATTCTAATAATCAGTTTGACTAAACAACCAAAACATCTTATTTGCTTGTTTTACAATTAGGGGTGTTCATGATTTTGATTTGATTTGATTTTTAAGTATTTTTTTTCTAATCAAACCAAACCAAACAAACTCCTAAACTAAATTAAGCCGAACTAAATTAATTTAGTTTATTTTGGTTCTATTCAAATCATATTTTTTTAAAATATAGTAGATATGTCAATTATAATTTCATTTTATTCATTTTAAATCATATTCGATTAAAATTAAATACATATGTTTATTAAATTTATTACTTTTATCAAAAAAATTCTTGAAAAATAATATTTTTATAAGAAAATATACATAAGTATTATATTAAATATACTTAAAATAAAAATATTTAATCTCATTCAGATTATTAGGTTTATAGTTTAGTTTGATTTCAAAAATTCTAAAAATAAAATTAAATTGATCGGTTTTTCAAATCAAAGTAAACAAAATTAAAATATTTATTTGATTTGATTTTTCAAGTTGAACTGAATAGTAAAAATTCTTATTTACAACCACGTTGGTGTTCATACGAACCGACCAAAATGGAAAATTGATTTGAACAACTAGTTCAATTTTATTCAAAAGTTTGTTCGTTCAATTTTTAAATTGAACTGACTTATAAATTTTTTACGGTTTGGTCGAGTTCAACGCCGTCTAAACCCAATCGGTCCAAAAACTTATTTGAACTCATTTGATTTGATTTATTTAAAAAATATATTGATAATATATATTACTATAAATTAAGTTAAAAAATGAAAAATATAACTCTCTTTATAAATAAAAATTAATTGAGATATTAATTAATTAAAATTTATATTAATTTAATTTATTTTTATAAATATAAGAATATATATTTAATAGATGAATAAAAATCAGAAATGATACCGATGTGATCGCTACTCCGGCACCCGGTCAGCGGCCTCGTGATGTGTACGTGCATAGACGTACGTACGCAGTCAGCCGACCGATCTCGTCGATCTCCACAGCGCACATCAATCTCAGGTTGGTAGGGGTCACCCCACCTCCCATCAATCAAAACGACGACTTTTTAGATCAGTCGCTCTCAGAAAGACAGCGGTCACGGTCAACTAGAGACAGCAAAGAGCATGGCTGATCTGATTTTTATTTTATTTTTTTTTGAATCACATGAATGAATTTTTATGATCCTCTTTTTCGAATTTAAATTTATTTCCGAATTATTTGACGTCAGATTATTTGAGATAAATTTATTATATCATCTAAATTTCATAGATAAATCAAATTCATCTCTACATCAATCTTACATTAAAAAATTCTTTAAGAATCGATTTGTAATTTGGAGATAAACTTAATTCATGTGTTAAATTTTAAGAATAAATAACATTTATCAGTAGATGTGTTAATTATATCATAATTACATAAAAATATATCACATTAAAAATTAATTATTTATATTGTACAAAATTTGAATTTGATTTATGTTATTATGTATTTAGTATATCTAGTTTCAATTTTTTATTTTTTATTTTTTGTAATTAATTTAATTATATTATATTTTAAATACATATTAGTTACACACATTCCAGAAGTTTTTGATTAGTCAATGCAACGATAAGCTTATACTTTCCACCACTTATTCTTCAAATACTTTATTATCAGAAACTAAACTTCCAATAAAAAGTAGGCAATTTTTTACTTGTTCAACTTATTTTATGTCTACTTGTTTTTTATTTTAAACATATCTACTTGTCAAAACATACGACCTCTTACTCTGCCAAACCTAACTATATAAAATATGAATATGGTTAGACCTGTCAACGGGAGCAGTTTGGATCGGATCTTCCAAGATCCAAACCCAAACCTGATAAGTTGAAACCGAATCCAATCACATATTCAATAAGTTGTTAGATTTTGGATCTAGGCCAATACTCAAATCCGAAAAATGATTCCGGATCCGGATTCACCTAATAGGCATGGGCTTGGGCTCATATCTCTCTAGTAGGAGCAACTTCGAATGTTGGAACCGCGAGAAGGTTCGCAAGGATGAAGAGGCAGCTGCCCGTGATGAACAAATCAAGTGCGAACAGTCCCACCGGAGGGACGCCAAGTTCTATCTCAAGCAACTACGCCAAGCACACAGACAAGCCCCAAATCTTGATGGTACGAAGTTTGACTCTCCATTGCTATTGGATTCCCACCACATCAACCTCTTCGAGAGCTTGCGGGACTTCTCCTCCCTTATTAGATCAGCCGCCATTGGGGATGAGGAGCGGAGGGACGTGAGGAGGAACCCTAGGAAAGAGCAGGACAAAGGCTCTGGCAGGACTTGAAAAAGAGGAGGAAGGAGGAGTGTCTGCCAACAACTTTGCCGAAGGATGGTAGGGTTGGCATCGTAGAGCTTGATGCGGGTGGCGCGTATGCTCTAGATGAGCTTCACGGCATGGGGCGGGGGTAGCAGGTCATCGCCGAGCTTCCCATAGTTGATCCCCAGAGTACCGCAGATGGCAACCCTTGATCGAGCCCTAAATGTTGGGTGCTTTTGCAACACCACAACAGGCGAAAGAGTATCTCCTCATCGGGTCTTTGGGTTGATATTGTAATATTTGGTTTCGGGGTTGGATAGACTCCGAGAGTGTCACGCCTCGGATTTTTAAATGCACAGCGGGATAATCCGTCGACGCGACCGGGGAAATTAACCCCTAAAAAATATCGGTTTGGGAAAAATGACGACAACTAGGTCCCAGTTCATACATCCACAAATTCAAATTCAAATACATCACTAATCACTACAATCTAAACAAAACTAAATACCATTTAAAGACAAGAATCATCCAATTTGCTTTCTCGGGAATCAATCCATCACGCTTCTACTGCGCTAAACCTGATTACCTGAAAATTGATAAGAGGATTGGGATGAATACGACGACTCAGTAGACACCTTATCATCCGCCAAATTGGATAGCCAAAAGGCCCTAGATATTATTTAAATATGTACCCATACCTACAACCATTATATATAAATATAGACTAGTCAATATAATAAATATTTGACTTAATCCATGTGTTTTAAACTACCAACCAACACCTATAGACACACCAATCAGCACCTATAAACACCTTAAAACGACCTGAAAAGATGAGGTAAACACATGCATAATCACCTACTATATGCTCCATAAGATGATATGCTATAAATAGGACAAACCATGCATACGCTAAGCAACCCAACATGACAATTGACAAAATGAAATACATCTCTAGACCACCTATACCATACCATGCAAAAAGTGCACCTATCCTCTAATGAAGGACCACATTCACACAGATGCACCTATCCTCTAATAAGAACCACACCTTTTTCTTATTAGCAAGGAATGAGTCGTCTTGCCACCTCAACCAGCTACCACCAGATCTATCATATATAGCAGTACCATATAGCTAAACGAAATCCCATAGTGCACCTAGGTAGTGGTGGCATGGGGACAAACCGCGGTATCCGGGATCAAAGGATGCATCGGACTGTTCTAACCTCCGCTGCCCTCGGGTCACGACTAACTAGTATAGTGTACCTGTTTTCATTATAATTTCAATGCATCATGCATCCACCTCAATCATGTCATGCCATGATCACATTTATAAGATAAATGACGTACACCAAACCATTCTATGACAAATATACCATCAATGCAAATACCTTGACCAACTACACCTAAACAATATGTTCATGATGCTAGAATCATAAAATGACAATAATACATATGAGCTAGTATGATACCACCACAGACTTTCAATCAAAACATGGTATGAATGGACCCAATCAGATCATATCTCTTGGTTTAATGACATATACATGGGTGAAAATCAAGTAGTTAATGAGACTAGCTAAACAATATCTAGTTTAGTTACCTATCACCTTACATATATAATGATATTAATTTGAAAGAATAACCAAGGACTACCTAGATGTAGGTTATCAAAAATGGACTATAATTAGCCATGAACATGATGATAAACATGTTATAAACAACCTAAAATAACCCTAATACGACCTCCATTACATGCGAAAGAACCAACACCGCTAACCACGCTAACAACGACATACATAGCTAACCCGGCTAATTAAATCAATAGTAATCACTACAAGTCATGGAGAATTAAATAGAAATTTAAATGATAATAGACACGTCAAGGGTGCCTACCGGATCGATACTTTGAAAACTACATTGAAATCGATGATGAGAGAAGTTGGACGATGATGACTCGGCGTGGAAGTCGGAGACCAAATGGATCTGTCCTCTTACTTCCCTGCTAGGTAGAAGAATAAGAGAAAGAGAGAGTAGGTGAGAGTTCCTGTTAGAGGGAGATGTCAAGAGAGAAGAGAGAGGACGATAGGGTATAAGAGAGAAGGGGCTCACGCGGATGGGGGTGCACAGGTGGCACAAGGCGGGCTAGCGCGCGGCACTACGGGCTGGCACACAACGCGTGGCCGCAGCGGGCGTCGGCGAGGGCGGGGGCAGAAAGGTGCGCACGGCGGCGGGGCTGGCAACGGCACGCGCGCGGGCGGCGTTGACTGCCGGGGTGTCGTGCGGGTGGGTGGCGACGAAGGGCGCGGCGGCGAGGTTGACGTGACGACTATGGCGGACGGGTAGGCGGCTTCACGCGGCAACCGGCCGGAGGGGGGCGATGGCGCGGGGCTCGCGCGGGGCTGCGGCAACAGCGGCGTCGTGTTGGCGGGCGGTACAGGGCACGTAGGCGCACGCAGGCGAGCGGGTTAACGGGGCAGCGACGACGCGGTTGAGCGGGCAGCTGGGTGATGGGTCAACATGGCATGAGGGAAAGGCAGCGGCTGATCGACCGGAGGGGGGGCTTCACACGGCAATGCGGCGGCGTCGACTGGGCGGCGACAGGGATGTGCCACAGAGGGAAAAAAACTGCAACAGGGGAAGGGGGATGCGTATGCGGGAGAAAGAAGAGAGAGAGGGGAAGAAGAGAGTAAAATATGGAAACCGTGAGAGAAAGAAGGGAAAGGATAAATATAATAATTAATATACATAAAATTCACACTAAATATTATATTAAATAATATTTAACTTTAAAAATATATCATACGTTACAATCTATCATCCTAACAAAAATTTTCGTCCTCGAAAATTGAACCAGACTCATAAAAAAAATTGTGAGTGAAAACGTCTCATCTCTTTTTCTACTAACATCATCTTCAATGTAACATTATTAGTTAACAATATCCTCTCCACTTCAATCTCATAATCCAAATATCATAGAATAATGAAAATCAAATCTACAAAATCTCTAATCTATGAAAACATCTCATATCATATAGGCATTCTCCCAAATGACATATATCACCCAAGTTCATTATTCTCACGTAGACCAGATGAATTGATCTAATTATTCTCATATCTATCATAAAAATCTTTTCAAAATTCTACCTTGCTACTGAATCTTGATATATGTTGACCAAACTCTCTATCCACATATCTATCAATCTAAATTATCTATATATTATCTATATCATCCAATCACATAACCTCGTAGCCTTAATTCTGATGACCATTAATCCAATATTAATATACCAAATCTAAAATTTTGTAGATCCAAATGATATAGATCAAGTATTCTTCACAAAAGTATTCAATAATCCAACAGACCCTACATTGCTCAAATTAATAACATTGTCTAAGATTGATAACATTGATCATCATCTATCTAAAATTTCAAATATATTCAATCTGAAAATTTTAACATCATAGCATACATCCCCTGGTGCTATCAACGACACAATCTAGTTATCTAACTGATAATCTAATTATGATCCAATATCAATTTAATTGATCCAACTAATATCTTATCTAAAGATTGATATGTCTCATCATCATCACTAAAATGATTGGGTTCACTAAATCTGAAGCTATATCATCATATTATTGGTATTGATCATACAATCCACAATATGGAAGAAATTTCCTTGGCTATTCCTCTTACATTCTCTTATCTAGAGATCATTTATAATAAATTGCGGTCTAACTAATTCATCTACTACATTTAATCACAATATGACAAGCAATCTATCACCATTTACTCAAGTCTAAATCTAAATATGCAAAGTATACTTCTAGCTAAGTTTGTAAATCAAGATTTGAAGATAGAATGAGTTCTCAGATTAGAAATAACTTGTGAGTTCAAGGTTGATAGATAATAGATGATAATCCGGATGATACGGTCATACTCTAAAGTGGATTGCCAAAAACATAAACTAGCAATAGGCATGTCTAGATAATTGTCTAACCTATAAGATTTATATCTAATCTTCTAAGCATCTCATCTTCAATATCAAATGATTACAACCTTATGATAATATCTATATTTTCATAAATCTATTCCAAAATTCATATTGGTAATTCATTCTCTAAATTTGATATCTTTTCATCTCTCTCATAAAAAGCTATAACAATTTCATTCAATTCAACACAACTTAATATTAATGTCATGTTCCCATTTAATCTCATAGCTAAGCTTCACAAAATAATGATGCCATAAGATGAAGTATAACTCAAGATTTATGTTATCCACTTATCCAAGTAATGTAATTATTCTTAACCTCTATATAATTCATACACATACGATCTCAAATATAATCACCTCATACCATCTATATTATATAAGTCCTCAAGATGACCAAATCACTAACTTCCAAAGTAATTCTAATGAATTTACTACTTTTAACGATATTAACATCACCTAAACAATAATGATTGAAACTTTAATCAAGTATATCTACTGCAATATCTTTTTGTCTAAAGTTGTTGATATCAAATTAAAATCAAGAATTTATCTCTAATCTTCATCATAAAAACAATAATGATTCTCACTTTCAATGAATTTTCAACTCTCTTAGTTTACAAAGCCATCTCAATATCACTCTTACATGATACATTCTCATTCTCATTCTACCTCTATCTAATCTAAAAGATCACTTCCAATAGATCAAGGTCCAAACTCCACATAAGATCAACCTATGATTGGTCACAACATATAATTAAAATGATCCATAATCAAGATTTGGGTAAATTGATCAATTAAGATATAGCGAGATAAAGAGTTCAAAATTTGAGCATAAAGATGAAAGATCATGATAGAGGAGTGTATAACTATAATATTAATTAGTAGATAATCTTATCTTATCTTAATTAATAATTATTAAAATCCAACAAATCCAATTTGATAATCTTATCTTATAAACATAAATCCAAATTCCAAGATCCACTAAATCTGAAAATTAAATCATCATAAAACGATACATGTAATTATCCAATGTAGAACTCTAATAATCTGATATCAAATTTTCATGTCATTCAATCTAATAGTTAACATAAATTATTCTGTTTGCCTAAGTTCATTTTCTTCCAAACATCAATTTGTCTAATCCAAACCGATATCATAAACTCGAGCTAGTCAAAAATAGACCTTAAGGCCGAGTTAATGCTCTGATACCAAGCTGTCACGCCCCGGATTTTTAAATGCACAGCGGGATAATCCATCAACGCGACCGGGGAAATTAACCCCTAAAAATATCGGTTTGGGAAAAATGAAGACAACTAGGTCCCAGTTCATACATCCACAAATTCAAATTCAAATACATCACTAATCACTACAATCTAAACAAAACTAAATACCATTTAAAGACAAGAATCATCCAATTTGCTTTCTCGGGAATCAATCCATCACGCTTCTACTGTGCTAAACCTGATTACCTGAAAATTGATAAGAGGATTGGGATGAGTACGACGACTCAGTAGACACCCTATCATCCGCCAAATTGGATAGCCAAAAGGCTCTAGATGTTATTTAAATATGTACCCATACCTACAACCATTATATATAAATATAGACAAGTCAATATAATAAATATTTGACTTAATCCATGTGTTTTAAACTACCAACCAACACCTATAGACACACAAACCAACACCTATAAACACCTTAAAACGACCTGAAAAGATGAGGTAAACACATGCATAATCACCTACTATATGCTCCATAAGATGATATGCTATAAATGGGACAAACCATGCATACGCCAAGCAACCCAACATGACAATTGATAAAATGAAATACATCTCTAGACCACCTATACCATACCATGCAAAAATTGCACCTATCCTCTAATGAAGGACCACATTCACACAGATGCACCTATCCTCTAATAAGAACCACACCTTTTTCTTATTAGCAAGGAATACGCCGTCTTGCTACCTCAACCAGCTACCACCAGATCTATTATATATAGCAGTACAATATAGCTCAATGAAATCCCATAGTGCACCTAGGCAGTAGTGGCACAAGGACAAACCGCGGTATCCAGGATCGAAGGATGCACCGGACTGTTCTAACCTCCGCTGCCCTCGGGTCACGACTAACTAGTCTAGTGTACCTGTTTTCATTATAATTTCAATGCATTATGCATCCACCTCAATCATGCCATTCCATGATCACATTTATAAGATAAATGACATACACCATACCATGCTATGACAAATATACCATCAATGCAAATACCATGACCAACTACACCTAAACAATATGTTCATGATGCTAGAATTATAAAATGACAATAATACATATGAGCTAGTATGATACCACCAGACTTTCAATCAAAACATGGTATGAATGGACCCAATCAGATCATATCTCTAGGTTTAATGACATATACATGGCTGAAAATCAAGTAGTTAATGAGACTAGCTAAACAATATCTTGTTTAGTTACCTATCACCTTACATATACAATGATATTAATTCGAAAGAATAACCAAGGACTACCTAGATGTAGGTTATCAAAAATGGACTATAATCAGCCATGAACATGATGATTAACATGCTATAAACAACCTAACCCTAATATGACCTCCATTACATGCGAAAGAACCAACACCGCTAACCACGCTAACCACGACATACATAGCTAACCCGGCTAATTAAATCAATAGTAATCACTACAAGTCATGGAGAATTAAATAGAAATTTAAATGATAATAGACACATCATGGGTGCCTACCGGATCGATACTTTGAAAAGTACATTGAAATCGATGATGAGAGAAGTTGGACGATGATGACTCGGCGTGGAAGTCGGAGACCAAATGGATCTATCCTCTTACTTCCCTGCTAGGTAGGAGAATAAGAGAAAGAGAGGGTTGGTGAGAGTTCCTGTTAGAGGGAGATGTCAAGAGAGAAGAGAGAGAATGATAGGGTATAAGAGAGAAGGGGCTCACGTGGATGGGGGCGCACAGGTGGCGCAAGGCAGACTGGCGCGTGGTACTGCGGGCTGGCACACAGCGCGTGGCGACATCGGGCGTCGGCGAGGGCGGGGACGGAAAGATGCACACGGCGACGGGGCTGGCAACGGCACGTGCGCGGGCGACGTTGACCACCGGGGTGTCGTGCGGGCGGGTGGCGATGAAGGGTGTGGCGGCGAGGTGGACGTGACAGCGATGGCGGCCGGGCAGGCGGCTTCACGCGGAGACCGACCGGAGGGGGTGCCACGGCGGTGTCGCGTTGGCGGGTGGCGCAGGGCGTGTAGGCGCACGCAGGCGAGCGGGCTAACGGGGCAGCGACGATGCAGTTGAGCGGGTGGCTGGGCGACGGGTTAACGTGGCATAGGCAACGATTGATCGACCGGAGGGGGGGGGGCTTCACACGGACGCGCGGCGGCGTCGACTAGGCGGCGATAAGGATGTGCCACGGAGGGAAAAAAACTGCAATAGGGGAAGGGGGGTGCGTATGCGTGAGGAAGAAGAGAAAGAGAGAGGGGAAGAAGAGAGTAAAATATGGAAACCGTGAGAGAAAGAAGGGAATGGATAAATATAATAATTAATATATATAAAATTCACACTAAATATTATATTAAATAATATTTAACTTTAAAAATATATCATACATTACAGAGAGATCCCAAATATTTGAATTCACTGTCAGATTTACCCATGATGAATACTTTAGGAAAATGTCAAACCCGAAATAATGTTTAGATTTTTGGATCTGGGTCAGACGTTGGATCAAGGTGAACCGTTGACAGGTCTGAATATGGTATTACTAACTCTCAAATCAAAGTGACCCTTAATCTCATTTCTTTACCGTGATTCTTTTTATTCGCTAAAAACATATTTTATACTAAACTAAACAATTGAATGTATATTCAAAAAAAAATTTTAGGTGTATCAAATAAGTGCTTTACATATCATTTTCCATAAAACCTCAATCCTATGTAAATTACTTTCAGTGTTTTTCTTATACTCTCGACAGTAAACCAAACCCAGTCTACCTCTCAAACCAATCAAAGAAGATATAATTTAACTCTGACAGTTCAAACCATTTTACGTCCAATATAGTATACATATATATTAGACTTATAACTAAATTTCTACTAATATTTTTGATATTTAATAATGTTTACTAAATATAAATGTTAACTGATGTTAGAAACATGGTTTTATCTAATCTAACTTAATCTAAGAAGCGGGAGTCACCTTTTTTCGTCCTCTCACGTTCGACCGTCCGATTTTCGCCATCTAATTTTCAACCATTCGATCGATCCGGTGTTTCGTGCTTACGAGCTGCACTTCGAGAATGTTCACCTCCGCACCGTCTACGAAGAAGCACTCCTCCCATCCATGCTGCTCTTTCGCCCTCGCCCCCTCATCTAACGCCGTCCGCTCCGGAGTGCCGAGCTCTAGAAACCCTAGCAATTTTGCCCTGGCGCTGTAGAAGAAAACTTTGCCGCGGTTCCCTTCCAGGGATGGGTGGGAACCCTGCTTTCCCTCTCGATCGGCAACTCTCTCTCTTTCATTTGCACCCACCTTTGCCATTCCTCTACGCCTCCATGGTGACATCATTGTCATCTTCATTCCCGACTTCTACATGATGTCTCCTTTTCCCTCTTGGTGCCACCGCGACACCGCCTGCCATCAAACCCCTACAGACGCACCTGCCGCTTGAAGCCTCTCCTGCCATTGTTGAAGCCATTTAAGCTCTCTACCAACGCCGACGAAGCTGTGCGCCCCGTCTGCCGCTAATGTCAACACCCAGACTATCTTCCACTATCGCCGTTAAGAGCAATGATGCCCACAGCTATCGTCATAGGGATCGACCAACCACATCTTCTATCGAGGCCGTCGGGACCGGCCATCCACCTTCGCCTGGCTATGGCCAAAAGAAGAAGTAAGAGGAAAGCTTGTGCAATTTTAATTAGTTGCAAAAAATGTTATTCCCTTTTAATTTTGGTTAAGCTTGATTTCCTTTTATTTCTAACATTGCAATTTGCAATACAGTGAGGGCCAACTTTGAGTTCACAGAGAAGTTGGGAGTTGATGTATGGCGCTTTCATGACAGAGACATTGCACCTGGTGGGAAAACTTTCTATAAATTTAAATTTCTTTATCATGATCTTTGATCCTTCTTTCTGTGCTAACCCAGTAGTTTGTTCCAGTGGGCCATTTTATTCACTGAGACTGAACAATGGCATTTGTGACTTCTAATTTTGAACCTGCCAGTGCCGTCTTAAATATTTCTCACAAAAATTGTGCATTTTTACTGATGAGTGATACAATTTCTTGGTACTCCTTTTTAGAGTATTCATCTAATGAGGTTGGATGTGTCATTAGGAAAATTTTGCCCTCGCAAAAGAACTTCAAGTGATATTTTCTGTGGTCTAGAAGGATGTTAGTGTTGTTTCATACAAGCTCTGGCCTAGGATACTATTGTCTTGATTAGATGCCATCTGATAATACTTTTGTTGTTCCACAGGGAACCTAGGTACGACATTTATAGGGGACAGCTCAACTATCTATGCATCCGTGCTATATGCATGGAGCTGCAACAAGGTGGTTTATATCTTGCATATTATTTTTTTTTTGATTTTCACTTCAGTTAGACTTACCTTATGTTGGTTCTTCAGTCCTGAGGTTGGTGTCTATGCATACGCTGCTACTCAAGTCAAGAAAGCCATAGAGGTTGGTTTTTGAAAACACACAAGCAAATTGGCTATACTCACTGTTATGGGTCTTTAGGTAACAAATTAATCTTGGGGAGAGAACTTTGTCTTTTGGGTGGCAGAGAAGGGTACCAGACTCTTTTGAATACTGATATGAAAACGGAATTGGATCACATGGTAAATTTGTGAGTTGTTACTATTTTGGTAAAAGTGAGTTAAAATTTTCTTCTTGATTTGCATATGTACCCCATATTACATATATCCTCTTGGCTACAATTTTTGAAGTAGTTGACTGGGGAACAAGATTGGATTCAATGTTATAACCACTTTTTCACATTATGCTCATGATCTCAATTCTTCACATTTTCATCTGCCAAATGTAATGATGCCCTACTGAACAAATATGTTTACAAGATGACAACTCTCTTTTAGTTTAGTTTAAATTTGAAGACATGAAGTCACGTAGCATATGGTGCTATTGCAATATACTATATTTTTATGAAGGTGTCATTACAAAAGCAGAGTTTGGTCTATTTTCTGTGTAGAAAGCATATACTTTTGCGTTATGATCTCTCGCTTTTCTTTTACTATGATTTTTTGCCTAATGATTGAGGTTAAGTGGGATTATTTTTCTTCAGGAACATTTCTGATAGAACCGAAGCCCTAACAACCAACTAAACATTAGTGAGTTGCTTGTAGAGAATGAAATGCTCAAATTTCAAGTTTTACATTTTTGAAATTCTCAACCGTTATGACAGAAATGACTGGGATGCTGCTACAACAATTTCTTTCTGACCCAAATATGACCTCCTCAGTAAATTTCTTTCTTTTCCTCCAAGAGTGTTTGTATCCACAAAAAATGATCACATGTTATATGATGTATAAAATGTTCTCAATTACCATTTTCAGATATTCATTTATGTTAAATAAGCAGAAAATTTTCCCTCCTATCACATGAAAGGTTTCTTGTTAAACAACATGCTCTTGGTTCCAAATGTCATGCTTGTGTAAAAATAAACTTGTAGTTTTCTTTTCATGTTGTGTTTTTTACATTTTATGATTGAGGAAGTAAAATAGCTTGCATAAATTTTGTAATTGCTTTAATCACCCTTGCCACCACTTCTCTTTTCTTATCTCTTATTTTGTTGGCTTACACTTTGAATGGGTTGTTCCTCTGAATGGATTATTTTAGGTTTGGATGTTGAATTTTAATGCATTTTGAAGGAGCAAGATCAAAAGTAAGAATAAAGGACTATGCTATCAGAGGTGTTAGATGTGCATGGTGACTGTTTCAACTCAATTGCTTCAGGCAATCAAAGTGATACATGTATTTTATTAGAAAGCAACAATTTACCTGTATGAAAGTTGTAATCATACTGATATAGATAACAAACTCATTAATTTTACAACTTTATAAAATTATGTATGTAAAGAAAAATAAAAGTAGCTAATTATTTTGCTTTTATTTTTTGTCCTTGTGGAAAATGGATATATTGGCTTGTGATTTATTTATTAAGGTCACAAGTGGGGGTGCCTTGTCTTGCTTTAGTGCTGCCTAGGTTGCCTTAATCATTGACGATTAGAATTGGAGCTTTCATATTTTTATTTATTTTTTAATTTGTGGTTTAATTATTTGGTGGTTGTATTTTGCACCTCTTTGGAGTTTGCTTTTTTTAAATGTGTTTTCTTAAGTTTGTTCATCTATTAGTGAACTTTATGTTCATTTATTCTCCTCTCACATGCATCCACCAAGGGACATGTAAAAAATTGTCTTCTGATTTAGGTTTCAAGGGATGTTACATGCAAGGAGAAGGAAGGAATTTGATATAAGAAGTTGATTAGGTTCTCAAAAGGCAACTTTTTCATGATTCTCGTATGAATGTTTGAATTCAAATACTCTGTATCTTAAGCTTTCCTCTATGATTGTTTCCTCTTATTTATTAAGGTATATCGCTAACTTGACAAAATTTGGAGCCAAAGAGAATGATAACTTCACTTATTGTTTTTACTTAGAGCTGATTTTTATGCCTTGTGGTTGCATATGACTAATTTCGAATAAGTGAAGGTGACAATCTATATACCTAGGCTAACAATATTAATGGTGAACTTGTTATCATACGCCGGGCTCATAATAATGGTTTTGGTTGTTTTGTCTTTTATCGTATTGGGAGTTTTATTTAGTTGTTGTGGGAACATATCTTCTAATAGATCTGTATATATGTGAATCATTCTTCACATAAGTAATCTATGACAATTTCTTAGCCTCACTAACTGTGATTATTAAATGAGTGTCATCGATGAGCCTTGTGCAAAATGTATACATTATATAAAGAGCAGATGTATTGCCCCCACTGCAATGGGGTTACTTATGATATCTTCCTTTTCCCGCATTTTTACTGGTTTTTGTTTTAGGCATATCATTTGTATGGTAGGAAATTTTTTCTTATTCTAGCATCATGTGTTGTCTGGTAGAATAATGACTGACCTTTGAATATGTAGACTGTTAGAATGAGAAGAAAAAGCGACATTTCTTTTGGTGGTATTTCTTTAATGTTGGCAAATGGGAAATGAAATGAGCAAACTCCTCTTAATTACAAAGTGATCCTGTTGGGATATTCTGTGATAGAAACATTTGATTCGTGGTTTGGTTAGAAAAACTAACTATTCAAATTTGTTTAATTTTTTATTCCAAATTTCAAAAATAGGTTCTTTGTAGATCTTGAGTTTGAGTTTCTAAAATTTAAAATTTTAATGAACTTATCAGATATTTATGGGGTGTTTGGTTGCATGATAATGATCATTTTAATTTTAATTTTTGAAACTTGTAACGAAAACGGTCGAAAAAATACGTTTGATCCACCTTTTCATTTTATGTTTTGAAAACACTTCTATATTTCTGTTCGTGACAAAAAAAAGAGGTCGAGCCCTCTTTTATTTTTGAAAGCGACTCACCGTCTCATCAAACAAAAGCTCGATTTCTCACTGGTGCTCCTCCCGGTCCCATGCCCTCTTTGTCCTGTTCTTCAAAAGCTCGCGGCGCGGTGGTAGCAGCGGCACATCCTCGGCTCTTCTTCGCGGCGGCGACGACGGCGGCCTCCTCCTAGCCCCCATCAATGGCTTTTCTTCGCGAGCTATCTTCGTAGTGGCTCATCCCTACAAAAGTCCAGCCGTGGTGAGTGATCGTTCTCCTCCATCTGCCAGCAGTCGTTGTTAGCCCTTTCTAGACGTCTCCGCGTTGCCGGAGCATGGACCAGGAGTGAAGGGAGAGGAAAACAAATTGATTTAGATCAGAGATACCAACGTGAGCGAGGAGTGCCAGATTCTGCGTAGGGGGTCGAGAAGGTAACATTTCATTGTCTCTTGCCCTAGCCCTATTCGCAGTCAGGAGAAGAAAGGCGGGCGGCTAGCTAGCAAGAGTTATCTTGTCTATCTGAGCTTCGACCGAGGTAGCTACGAGCAGCAGACTTTCCTTCTTCTCCCCCCCCCCCCTCTGTTCTGATGCGGCTAGCTTGCATCATGTGTCGTTAAACAGCTAGATAGCTACCTTTGATCATATCCCAAGCATGGTTAAATTAGTTTCATCTATTCAATTCCCTATTTAATTACTACATAGGCATGGAGATATCTCGATCCTCTTTCCAAACAAGTTGGACTACTTTATGTAAAATGACTTTTATGGTATGCAAGCTTCATTTAGACTGTCAAACGCTGAGGAGGGGGTGACTCCGACTGGAAACTGATCTTGTTAATAGTTGGTTTATTAAATTCAAAGTAGATTCATGTGAGCATAAATATATGGAAACTAATCTTGTTAATAAACACATCAACTAAGTAAAAGCAATTGCCAAAGGGGTGTAAGAAAAATTGTGACAAAACTTGTAAGGAAATTCTATCGAAAAAGAGGTCTATTTTCTTGATCTTGGAAGTTGAATCTTGGAACTCGACCTTTTACACCCAACTTAGGAGCCTTCAAGTCTCCTAGTTTTTCATTTTTTATATATATAATTATAACTTGAAGGGCTTGTGGTTAATACATTTACTTGTGCGATCATAGACTGGTCCTTCTGTTCTTGATTTTTGACACAATTAGGGTCTTTGTCTTATTTGAATATGTTGCATTTATTTCATGTTCAGGGTATGTAGACATCATTATTAATTATATTTATTATGAATAAGTTGATTGGAAGATTATATCTGAGCATGCCCATACCAATTTTCTATGTTCTTGTTCTAGCGGCCTTTATTTGTTCTCAACAGATCTTCCTTTTGTTTTTGTCATCTATAGAAAATTTATTGTTCTGGCCTTAGACATAAAACCGAACCATGCACACCCAATACATTTGGCTCTCCTACGCAAAATTACCAATTACAACGGTCACGGACGTCCGCGGAGAAGTGAGAGATCTCATCTCATATCTGTAGGAAACATTCCTCTTTGTTTCCACCTCAACATCATTACCCATCATGATAAACTCTTGTCAATTGGTACAATTTCCCAACGTTTGAAGGTAGTGGCAATTTTGGCATTTGCAAGGAGCATGTAACCAAACACCCCATTAGGCTTGGCATATTGCTTCCGACTGAGTCACCACAACCTTGAGATCCATGTAGAGGTTTCCATAGCTTCTACTCAAGGGTAGATCACCCCAATAACAACAAAGTTGGAATGAAGCTTTCTAAAATCTCAAGATTGTTTACCAGATAACATGAACATACAGCCTTGTACTGCTAAGAGCCTAAAAGAAATTACAAGCATACAGTTACCTAGTTTTGTACATCAATGAATGTGCTTCCAAGATCAGTCCCTCCACCATAATGCAAAACTTCTATTTTTTTTTCAATTTGATGTCCTAGCTAGAAGCATGCTTTTATCCCATTTTTCAGTAAGAAGCAATGTACTATTCCCAATGGAGGACCATTTCTCAAGCTGAATCTTCTTGAGCATGGCTGATCCTGATGCTAATTCAGAATGGTCATTTCTGCATATCTTCACTTGCATGTATCCTTTTCTCTTGCAAATGTGAAAAGATAAAGTCATGGAATATGGTCATTTATGCATATCTTCTTGGATGTCTCCATCATCCATCATGTTGGAATGGTGCTAACATTAATTTGGGCACTTCCTAGTTAGGGTGCAGCCACCTCATTGTATATGTGTTGTCACTGATGTATCTATACATGGTAACATCACTCTTATAAAGTCCCTTCTATTCTATTCCAGTGGTCTTTCCCTTCATTGTGGTACATATTGTCCTTCTTTACTTTATGTGGAGTTCTAGTTACTAGTTAGGACGTTGTCCAATTGCTCATGCACACATTATAAACCAAAATTAGTTGTTGTTGTTTACATGTTACATAATTTTATTAGAGATTTTACAGGTGAAAAAGACACATTGTAGATTGATATTGAGAATGAGCAAGGGATTGCAATTGATGGAGATATAGAACAAAGAAGACAAAAAAGAATCAAGAATGAAGATAATGTTAGAAGCAATTCGAGCACAAATGAGCAAAGACGTCTTGAAAAGCTTCTTCGAGATAATATAGCAAAAGAAATGTGGGAAAATTATGTTAGGCATTGTAGATTGTAATTATATATTTTTAGATGATTGAATTCTTGTATGACATGAATATTTTGTCATTTCCATAGTCTTGTGAATTTCTAAATTTGTATGGCATGAAATGCTTGTTTTTCGATATTTATGAAGTTGATAAAAATTGAATTTAAAATGCTACCAAACACCTCATTATCATTTTTAAAATTAAAATGTTTTTGCCAAACACATTCATTGTCACGTTTTCAGTTTTAAAAGTTATCATGTTTGGTATTTTAATATAATTTTTTATCATGAAACCTTTTTAAAAATTAAAATGCAACCAAACACCCCAT